>PVLA01007428.1:0-105327 GCA_004027455.1 Hydrochoerus hydrochaeris | reverse complement strand
TGCTTTGAAAGAACCAGCTCTTTGATTTTTTTTTAGTCTTCATTTCATTGATTTCTGCTTACCTATTATAATTTACTTCTATGTAATTATTTTGGATTTGTACTGTTGTTGTTTTTCCAAGACACTGATGTGTATCATTACATTATTTATTTGGGCTTGGTCTGTTTTTCTTTTGGGGGTATTCATAGCTATGAACTTCCCTTTTAGAATTGATTTCATTGTATCCCATAAGTTCTGGAATGTTGCATGAGCATTATTTCTTAATTGTAGAAACTGTCTTACTTTTTCCTTGATTTTTTTCTGTAATTCATTTATTGTTCAAGAAGGTATTGTTAAATTTCCTTGTATTTCCATAATTTCTGTGATTTATTTTCTTTTATTTCTAGTTTTATAGTACTATAATCTGGTAATATACGTATTTAAAGGGCTGGGGATTTAGCTCAGTGGCACAAGTGCCTGCCTGGTGTGTGCGAGGTCATGAGTTCAAACCCCGGTCCTCCCCCATATATATGTACATATTTCATTTTGTTATGACCTGATATAATTTCAATTCTTTTGCATTTAGTTAAGCTTGTGGACTAGTGTGTGGTCTATGTTCATGAAAGTTCCATGTGCTGCCAAGAAGAATATGTATTCGGCTGTCAGGTAGAACTTCAGCTATTGACTAAGTCCATTTGTTCAAAGAATTTTTCAAATCTGTATTTCTTTGCTGATTTTTTTGTCCAATTCATCTGTCTATTTGTGACAGTGGGGTATTTAGGTCCCCCACTATAATAGTGTTTATGTATGTCTGATCTTTTATTTCCAGTAGTACTTGTTGTATGAAGTTGGGTGTCCTACTGTTTGATTCATATACGTTAGTAATTGTTATTTCTTCCTATTATATTCATCTATTAAACAATATGTATTTTCCAATTTTAATAAGTTTATAAAAGTCCAATTTTTCTAATAATAGAATAGTTAGTACTACTTGTTTTTAGGTTCCTGTTGCATTGAATACTGTCCTCTTTTATATTTTTAACATTTAGTCTATGAATTTCCTTAGAGTTTAAATGTTTTCCTTGTATGCAGCATACCATTATATATTTTTTTCTTGAGCCATTGTATCAATCTGTGTCTTTTGATTGAGGAATCAAAGTCATTAGTATTAAGAACTATTACTTGAAGACATTGACTTATTACTATTACTATGTTATTTTTTAGTTGCTGACTCCCTCCTTTTTTTTAATCTTCTATGTAACTGTGTTCTCTACATGGTGTGTTCATTTTGCTAGAAAATTTGCCATTTTTAGCTTCTGTTATGGTTTGTATCTAAATATCCCCACTAGGTCTCATGCAGTCATAGAAGGCAAGAGGTAGTTGAATTTAGAGTTTGTGACTAATTCATAGTACAATGTACAATGCTAGGATTACTGGTGTTGAGAGTAAGACTTAATGATTGCTGGATCACTCCACTGGTTGGATTGGCACTGTGCTAATTATAGCAGTGTGTATAAAAGGGGCAGAAAAAGCTTGTTTCCTCCTTTCTTGATCCCTGTTTGTTCTCATTGATTTTGTTGTTTATCACTGCCATGAACTGTTTTTCCTCTGCCACACCATCCTGTCTTGGAGCCAACTGATTATGGACTGAAACTTCAACAACCTGTGAGCTAGATAAACCTTTCTTCCTGTAACTTTGGGTGTCAGGTATTTTGTCTCAGCAATAAGAGAAAAGTAACTGAGAGAGCTAGCTTCATTGTCACTTTGTAGTGCATCCTTGAGAAAGGCCTTGTGCTGGCCTTGTAGTCAAGAATTTTTGAAGTGTTCTTTATTGTGGAAATATCTTATCTCTCCATTAATTTTGAAAGGCAATTTTGCAGGGTAAATCAGTCTGGTTTGGAAGATTTTTTTTTCTTTTAGGGCCTGAAACACTTTACTCTGTGGTCTCCTGGCCTTTATGGTTTGTGTGAATAAATATAACTGTAATTCTAATTGGCTTACCTTTTAAGTGATTCATTGTGTTTCTTAACACCTTTTAAGATTTTGTTCTTGTGGACATCTGAGATTTTGACTGTGATGTTCCTTTCCTGATCTTGGCTATTTAGGGTTCACTTGTCTGTATGTTATATTCTTTCTCCACATTTGAAAAGTTTTCTTTCAGTCAACAGGTTTTATAATGCCATTTTTAATGTCTTCTGGTTTCAGTAAATTTTGGAAAATTCTTCTTTGTGTTATCTAGCAGCTATCAGATTCCTTTTATTTGTTTTCTTGTTTTTAAGTTATCACCTATTAATTGATCATCAACAACACCCTTGTCTCCTAGTTCTGATACTCTGTCCTCATGCTGATTACTCCAATGCCTTTAATTTCAACAGAATTTTTAATGTCCTAAATTTCTGTTTAGTGCTTTTATATGGACTATAATTCCTTGTTAAACTTGTCATTCCTATTTTGTATCATTTTGTTTAGCTTAACTAAATTTTCATTAGTGTCTTCTATAAACTTGCTAAACTTAAGTTCATTGTCTGTTTAGTTATATCTTCTTAATACTCAATGAGCACATTATTAACCTGTTTTTAAATATTCCTTTTTACTATTTTGAATAATTGATCTGCATGGTTTTTTGAATTTCTTCCCCCTTGATACCACACGAATCAGTTTTAATGAGCTGTGATTTTTGTGGACATTTTGTTGCTGTATATTTTCATGTTTATATTTATTTTTATATGTATGTTGAGGTTTATAGGTTGATGATAGTGTAAAGATTTTTTTGCTATTATGGATACCTTACTAGTTAGTGTCATCTTTTAAGTGGCATACTCTAGGTGTGGCTATAGACCTTTGCTTTTGTCTCAAGATTGAACCATCTCCATAAATTTAGGAGGGGAGGATGTAGTGTAATTAGACTAACACTGAGTTCTCCAAAATGTACTATACCTTTGTAAATGACATGATAGCCATTTAGATATTGGCATAGAGAGAAACCAATTAATAGCAACAACCATCCCACCCTGACAATGGCAACAATATCAACAAAAATAAGAGTTTCAAAGACCCACTGAATATTGACATACCAAAAGAACCAATAATTTCCTCCTTATCCGTAGAAAAGAGATCTACAATTACATCATATACATTATGATAAACAAAGTATTGACATACAGTAAATATCTACTAAGTGCAACAATTATACTTCCACTAAAAACTAAAATTAGAAAACAATTCATTAAGTAAAGCATAGAGTCTTCTACCTACCTAAAGATTATTAAAGCATAATGGTTTTACTAGCTAAGATAGATGAATTGGGGAATAGGAGAATGAAAGAAGTAAAATTTAAAACATTAAGCAGTAGAAGATGAGAAGGAGGAGAGAAAAATGAGATAAAATATCCTATTAAGGAGTGAAAGAAAATTAGTAGAATTATATAAATTAGCAGAAAAGAACAAACAAAAACAGCGAACTAAGGAAAAATAATAAAATGAAGAAAGAAAATTGTTTAATGGAGAACAAGAGAAAATAGGAAAAAACCTTCTAAACCTCAAAAACCAATGAAGGCAAAAAATAGTAATGAGTAAAAAAATGCTCAATATTTCTGAAGGAGTGCTTTTCATTTAGGTTCTGCTGTCTTGAAATCCATCAAATCACAGTTTTTTCCACTTTGCATCCTGTGGGTTTGCAAGGTGCTCCCCACTCCAAAGACTCCTCTGTTCATAAATCCCAGGCTGTAGCAATTGTTCAAGTCAGTATGTGTGTTTGCTCATGTTCATAGATGAGGAAAGCAATCAGACCACAGGTCTCTGTGTTGGTTGTAGGCAGTGGGGTGGTGTTTAAGTAGACTGCTGGGTTTAATAACTGCACTTTTAGACCAAAAAACCCTTGAAATTCAGACATACTGGGCCTGGATTTTCACCACAGATGGTAGGGGCCCTGTGTCCTTCTTGGCCCAAGCTTAAATCTCAGGAAAATCCATGTCTGGCCCACATCCCCTCTGTGACTGGGGATCTCTGGCCCACATCCTCTCTGTGACTGTAAATCTCCTATTTAGATACCCTAGTAGGATGACTTAGGAAACCCTGAGCAAAGTTTTTCTGTGGCTGAGCCTTAAACAATTAACCCCTTCCCAAAATGGCTTCCCAAAAGGTGATGGTTGATTCTCTGGATTTCTTCTCCAACTCTAGCCTTCTGTGCAGCAGGAGTCACTTTTGGAGTAAAACCTCATGTTGTTTCAGTTTGTAATAACCATGGGCTTTTCTTGGGGCTAGCACCTTCTGCAGTTGGTGACCCTCTCTGGGCTTCCCTCTTCTTCCCATGCATTGGTCTCATTCATGATCTGTTGTAAGTGTCCATAGGTCTCTGGGATAGGGAGAAAAAAGGTTGGTGAATCCTAAAAGTTGAGGCTAGTGTCACTAGATTCATCTGCTGTGCTCTCACCTTAGGATGAAGTAAAGCTGCTGGTCAAGCTGCCTTGTTGCCATTCCTGTTACCTTTTAATCTATGTTTCTAAATTTTTAAAATATTTTATTCAGCTATGGAAACAACACAGTCTTGCATAAATGGAACCTCAGTCATTTTTTTAAAAAAATTATGATGCTGGGCATTGTACCCAGAGCCTTGCAAATGTTAAGCATGTGCACTATCATTGAGCTATACCTCCAAGGCTATCAGTCATGTTTCTAACACCAAATAAAATTCCACTAGTACTTATTTTTTACGTGGAAAGGCTGACTGTAGTGATTTAAGACATGTAGTTTGACACTTTATATTTTTCTTTTCTGTTTAATAAAAGACTTATTTAAAAATTTTTTATGAGCATATGTTTGCTGTGCATAATACACATATCCACTGTGGGACACTGGAATAGATATACACAGAATTGTGATCCTTTTTGCTTCCCCTTCCCCTCCTAGTCTTTCTATCTCCCCCTATTGCCAGATTTCCTTCCCATCTCCTCAAAGTCTATCTCTCTGCTTCCTAGTGTCTTTCTTTTATTTTACTCTTTAAATTATTTATACTTTGGGCTTCTCATATAAGAGAAACCATAAAATATTTAGCCTTCTGTGTCTGATTTATTTTACATAGCATTATGAACTCAAGTAGCACTCACTTTCCTACAAATGTCTCAAATTTATCCTTCTTTATTGTTAAGTATTATTTCATTGTATATACCATGTTTTCTTTATCCATTCATTTGTTAATGGGCATATAGATTGCCCCCAAGATTTAGATGTTTAATAGAAACTTTACTGATACATTTGACTAAGCATGTTTATGTTGCTACCTTGCTTACGTATCAAAAACTTCTTGTTATCATAACCAGCATTTTCCAGAGCATTTTATATTAAAGCAGTGGTTTTCATCCCTGACTACACGTCAGGGATATTTGGGGTATTTTTATAACTTTCATGTGCCAGAGCACAGCCGAGACAAATTAAATCAGTCTCTGGGGATGAAACTTAAGTAATTTTAGAACATTTCCAGAAGATTCTAATATGCAACCAAGATAGAGATCTACTGAAATAAAATGACTTGGAAATTCTAAAAGGTTATGCAGAATTATTCTACATATATATTTTGAAATCAGAAATTCTAAAATAGGATATTTGAGGTTGATTATGGCTCAGTGTATAGTTATGTTTTTCACTACACTGTATGTTATAGTTTAGATCTAAGATGTCCCTCAAAATTCTCATGTGTTCAGAGGAGGGGCTTTGGGAAGGAGACTGGATCATGGGGGTGATATACTCATGAATGTATTAATCCATCAACGAATTCATAGCTGAATGGGCAGTTAGGAGATAGAGCCTGATTGAAGGAGGTGGATCATTGAGGGCATGACCTGGAAAGATATACTGTATTCTTGTCCCTGGATCCACCCTTCTCTCTCTCTCTTTTCTGACTGCCACAGAGAAGCATCTTTCCTTGGCTATGCCCTTCTCCCTTGTCATTTCTGCATTGGAACCAACCAACCGTGAAATGAATCCTCTGAAATTTTGAGCCAAATAAATCTCTCTTCCTTTAAACTGCAGGTGTTGGGTATTTTGTCCCAGCCATAAGAAAGTGAATAATATATTTTGATTTTATTGATTATTTTTGTTTGTAAAATTCATGTTGATGCTGTTGTACATTTTCTCAATTTTGTCATAGATACTATTATGATTTTTGTCTAGATTTCCCTCCCCACCCAGCCTCAAGAATTTTTATATGGGGCTTTTTCAGAGGTATCAGAATCTAGAGTGTGTGATTGATTCATGTCTCAATGCTGGGATTAAGGGAGCTGGAATTAAGGGTAGTGATGGCTGGATCAATGCATTGATTGAATTGGCACTGCCCTATTCCCAGAAGCCTGGATAAAATAAAAGGGACAGAATGAGACCTCTCTCTCTCTCTCTCTCTCTCTCTCTCTCTCTCTCTCTCTCTCTCCCCAATAGTTGCTTCTGCTGTCTTACAGTACCATGAAATGTTGCTCCTCTGCCATTTGCCACTCTGCTTTGGAGCCAGCTGATTATGGACTAAAACCTCTGCAAATTGTGAGCTAAATAAACTTTTTATTCTTTAATTTTGGATGTTGGATACTTTGTTCTAGAAATGAGAAAAGTAACTAAGACAAATACCTTAAATTAGGCAATTTTTTGTGTTTATTTGGTACTTCCCCTATAGATTTAGTTAATGAAGTTACCAAAAGCATGAGTGCCATTATTATGATCAGTCAAAACTGACATATTGCTACATGTGCACAAGTTCTGTTTGGACTGTCATTCATTCATTAGACAAATATTTACTGAGTACTTCCTATGTTTAGCCCCATGGCCTTTTCATAATTTGATGATTTATAAAATATGTTTTCAGTATAACCTATCCTCTGAGATCCAAACACAACTATTCAATGGCTAATCAGCACCGCCTCTTGGTCACATAAAAGATAATCAAAATTAATGTGTCCAAAAGAAAACTTTTGACTGACCCATACAAACTCAAGCTTCAGCTAATATTTCCAATTTCAGTCAAGGGCACTTGTACTTTGGTCAGATCTTTGATTGTTTTTCTATTAGCACATCACTGTAACTCACTAACAAGTTCTATCTATGCTACCTTCAAAAGCTCACCACTTCTTAGCAGTGTGCAAATGTATCACCCTTGACTACTAGGAGTTATTAGACTTTAGCTTTTTGTGATGTTTAGTTAAAATAGTTCTTTCTAACATGTGAAATTTTTCATATTAGTATATTATTGTTCAGTCTAAACAACTATGGCTTTCCAACACATTTAGAATAAAATCTAAAGCTCTTGTCAAGGCCTATATAATCCACTCTAGTGATGTGTACGCACTTAGTTTTTTTTACTTTTACCCTTTTTCACTCTGTTTTAGGTGCCTTGGCCTCCTTGCAGTTCCTCAAGCATATCAGGAACATTCCCACCTTATGATCTTTACACTTGTAGTTTCCTCTTTTTGACATTAATCCTGATACATCAATTTAACTGGATTAGGAGATGCATAGCAGATAAGTAGCACACACTGCTGGGTATGTCTCAGCGAGCCATAGAGATCTGGCTTTGGCATTATGTCTGGTCTCTCATTCCTTCCTCTCTGGCCTCTCTGCTTCTCTGCCTGCTTCCTGAATGCCATGAATTAAGCAGCCTTGCTCCCCCATGCCCTTTTGCCACGAGGTTCCTGTCTTGGGGCCAGCAGACCGTGGACTGAATTTCATAACACCATGAGCTAAGTTAAACCCTTACCCCCTTAAGCTGTGAGTTTCAAGTACTGTGTCCCAGCAATAGGAAAGCTCTCTTTTAAATGTCCTTCCCTCAGACACCCACATGACTTACTTCCTCATTTCCTTCAGGTCTCTGGTTGCCATTTTCTCAAAGAACTCTAGTTCAGTCATCCTGTGTAAGATAGCAGTCTCCTTTCGTCCAACTCTATTATTTTGCCATGCAGATTTTGAAATGCCTTTCATCTGACATTATATGTTTATGTACATAATTTTTGTTGCCTGTCTCTAACCATAGTATGTAGGCACTAGAAAGAAAGAACTTTCACTATTTTTTTACTCTTACTACTTCTAGAGCTGGACCATTTGTCTTGCATATAGTCAGTTCTAAAATAGTTGTTGAATTCATGAATAAAAGGCACTGTGCTATGTAACATGGAACATAAAATAAAGTAAGACATGGTGTGGTGGTAAATGTTTAACAACCATCTCTTTTGGATACAAAAGACCATATTTGTGGCCTTTCTTTTTTCCATGGTATAAATAAGTCAACCACCATCCCTCATTTTAATCTGCTAACACGATGTCACTGATGCAGAGTTGGAGAGAGGTTCACATTTGGTTACCCAGCACTGGCACAAACTGGCTTCAGCACACTGCTGCATGAAATTTAGTGGAAGAGGCAAGGTGTATCTATAAATACTCATAATACATGATAAAATTTAAAAAATGTTAAAAGAAATAGAGAGGTTAAAAGGTATGGGAATTTAAATCAGTATATTGTTTTTTTTCCTGGATTCTTTATGGTGTTTGCACACTGTTAGGGTCAACATGAATTTTAGGAATAGTCTTCAGCTTGCTAGGGTTTACTTTTTTCACATTACAGTGGATATTGCTATTATATATGGGGTAGTCAAGCTAGGATACTTGAAAAAAAAGTATTACTTGAGCAGAGACCTGGAGGCAGTGAGAAGCCAAGTTATGTTGAGTGTCTGTGAGAAGAGCATTTGGGAAAATGGAAACAGGGCACCTGTAAAATAACTTTCAGTAACTGCATATTAGTATACTTTTGATTAATAATACAATTTAAAATGGTATAAATAATTAGAAAAACATATTTCAAATATTTTAAGAAGTCCACAGTTGGGCATTTAGGGTTGGTTTAGTAGTGTCAACAGGGAATCAGAGACTGGTTTTCCATCTTCCTGATTTTCTGCCCTGAGCAGGCTGGCTTTTCCCTGCAGATTTGTTTTCTTGATAATATAGTTATGGCCACCTTAATTTCCAGCATCATGTACAGACATAGCAACATCTACTAGAAAAGAGACTTTTCATTGCTATTTTGGAAACTTTTTATTTTGAAAAATTTCAATTCTCACAAAAATGAAAAATTACCCTTATCTACAATGTAGATGTGGTCATTGTTAACATTTTGATGTTTTGGAGAACTAGCAGCCCCAGAGCTCTAACCATGGAGGGACTCAAGGCACAGCACAGAAAGGCAATTTGCCTGCCCTCTCGGTAAGCACCCCTGGCATGAGGCAAGAGAAGAATCACTCAGCGGCTCCTATGAGTGTACCGGTGCATGGGCTGAGAATCAACCCCCCCACGTTAGCAAGTGAGAGCCAGAGATCTAGACATCTCTTGAGAGGTTGACCATATGCAATGTAGTAAATAGGGGGGATTTCCTTCTACCATCTCTTTGTTCTGATTAATGGTATTGTTCTATTCAATATTCTGTTTTGATAAATTCTAGAATGTCCTGTATTTCCTTTGATTTGGCTATACCTAATTGAAAGAACAACTCTTGTGAAGATAATGGGATATACTATGGTACCTATTACTGTTATGCCAGTAGCGTGTTGAGGGTTTCTGTACCAATTTCACTGCACTGTCTCAGTTGGCTTTGTTCCATTTTGTCCTGTTGTATTTTGCTACCTTCAAAATAATAAAAAAAAATAAAAGAAATAAATAAAAAATAAAAAGTAACAGCAAAACAGATCACTAAGGTACTGAACAAGCTGAAACACGATATAACTAAACAGATAATGGACTTGAAAAGCAAAAGGAGGAAAAGAAATCACTGTAAAGGGTATGACTGCATGGATATTTAACTGTGTAGGATTGATAAACATGTTGCTAAGTTTTTGTTGGATTGTGGAACAGAACTGTTTGCAGCCTCACTGTTTGAATGTCCACCTTGTATGCTTTAATTTTGTAACTTACAACTATATCTAGAAGACAACATGTAATTTATAAAGTCGTGATTTCTTACTGTTTATTTTTTCTTTTTCCATGAAATTCTGTATTGTTTCTTCCCTTTTTCTGTTTTGCTTTTTTTCTCTTTAAATAAAAAAAAATTTGATGTTTTGTCATTCTTTGCTGCATAATTTTAAAAGGTTACTGACATCATGAAGTATCTTTAGATTGTATCTCTAAAAAATTAGGGTAGTTTGCTAACTAGTTACAGTATTATGAAACCTAAAACTTAATTACTACTCAAAAACAGGTAATATTCATATCTGTCCCCAAATTTCCCAAATTTTGAAAATTCTCCCAAATGTTATTTTTTACATTTATTATTTTTATTCTTTGTGTGTATGCAGCACTGGAGATTGAACCCAGGGCTTCATGCTTACTAGACAAGCACTCTGTCACTGAACTATATCTCTACTATTTTTGTTTATTTTTTGAGGGGTTTACATTTTATTGGAATCCTGAATACTCATCAGACACAATGTCTTCAATTGAGGCTTTTATGCGGCATACACAGAAAATGGTTTCAGGTTTAGCAGTAAAGAGAAGGGCAGCACAGAGGATAAGAGCTTATTCTGGCAGGAGGCTCTCATGATGCATGCTCTTCGGCCAGTTTAAATTTTATTTTGAGATAGAATGTTGGTAAGTTTAACTTATGATCTTCCTCTGTTTGCCTCTTGAATAGGTTTCACCTGGCTAACTTTTAAGACAGGCTTGTCATATCCTTCCAAACTTTTTACTCAAACGTTTTTTTATTTATTAAAAAATATATAAATAAATGCTGTCATTTGTCATATTTTCTCTAGTTTGTTGTTATGGTTTGGATCCCAAATCTCCCCTGGAAGTCTCATGTGTTCATAGGTGGGGCTTTGGGAAGGTATTTGGTTATGGGGGTTCTATGCTCATTGGTGAATTAATCCATTGCAGAGTTTAGAGTTGAAGGTGCTGTTAGGAGGGATCTGGTTAGAGGAGGTGGGTCATTGGGGGGTATGACCTTGAAGGGAGTACTCTTGTCTCCAGTCCCTTCCATTCCCTCTGGCTCTGAGCTGTTTCTGTTCCCCAAATATAATGAGTTAAACAGTTTTCTTCTGCCATGCTCTTGTGGAATGATGTTTTTGCCTTGGAGCCAGGTACCCTGGACTGAAACGACGAGCCCCAAGTAAACTTTTTCCCTTTTAAGTTGCAGTGTCAGGTATTTAGTCCTAGCAATGTGATAAATACATTTGTATTTTAATTTCTTGTGTTTTTTCACACATACAATTCAATCAAGAATTGCACTTTGACTATAATTGCTAAATCTAAATATTTAAAAATCTTGCTAACTACTTTGAAGATAACAATATGCAATGTATTAACCATTGTTAATCCCCTATTTGCTTGTTTTGAAATTCCATATCATTGTTTTTAATGTGTTTTCTCTTTAAAATTAAAAAAAAGCCGGGTGTGTTGGCTCATGCCTGTAATCCCAGCACTCGGGAGGCTGAGGCAGGAGGATCGTTGCAAGTTCGAGACCAGCCTGGGCTACAAAGTGAGCTCAAGGCCAGTCCGAACTGCATAGTGACACCCTGTCTCAAAAAAAAAGACAAAAAAATTTAAAAAACCCTTGGTTGTAGTATATTATCCCCCAGTCCTGTTGTCTTACAGAATAACTCAAAGTCAGGCTTTGATTGTTTTGTGAGGTGTTTCTATTTCTTCCATATTTTCTATAAACTGTGTGTTAGGTCTAAAGAGTGTATCGATGCATATTAAGTTATTTTGGAAGAAATACATCAGAGGCGATACTGTGTACCTATTGCATCACATTGAAAGTCACATAATGTTTGATGGCCCCATTTTCATTGATGTTTAATTCAGTCAATCACATAATAACTCTAAAATAAATCCACACAATATAAAATAACATTTTATCACTTTTTTTCTTTTAAACTAGTAAATAGTTTGGGAGAATACTTTGGGACTAGCTTAAACTATCTTTTCCCCTAATGCCTTTAGCTTTTACAGAAAATGGTCACTCAAATTAATTATTTCATTGATTTATGAAGGAATATTTAGTAGATGAAAATTCATATAGAAAATGGAGCAATAAGAGATATTTATTAGGTTACCCCAAAGTAGCATTTTTACTGGAAAGACAAGATAAATGTTTACATCTTAAACTAGTTTGATATGCATTTTGATATATCACAATACTGGGGACTGAAGCCAGGGCTGTTCACTACCACTGGGCTACATATGCAATCCCTCTTAAAACTTAACACCATTTTCAGAGTAATGTTTTGATGCAATAGTGATAATTAAATTTATTCACTTGCTTTGATTTTCTTTCAAAATATATGATTTTGAGTTCATGTGTTTACATAGTCAAAGTGTTTCAACCAATTATAATCCCACAGAAGACCCTTTCTGGTGACAACAATGTCCTTCTGATATGACCCCATTCATATTTGAAAACACCTTTGCTTTATGACAAAACAAGATCTCCTAGGTTTATTTTGTATATTCTCTGCTTACCTTGGATTTTTTTTGAAATTAGTCATGTCTTTAAGGGGCCCTAGTTAGTGTGCTTTTCATTAAGAATAATGAAACACTTCCCAGAAAAGAGTACTTACTCTCTCATTTCATTAATGAGAACTATCTTGCATTCCTAAGACACTCTCTGGCTAATAAAATGAGTTTTCTATGTTTGATTTAGTGAAGCACATAGCCAAGTATATAGGAAGGTTTCAGAGATTTCATTAAAAAGGATAAAGACAGGGCAAACAGGGTAAAATAGATAGTTGTTTTGTAGCAAATCCAATGTCTTTCTCACTAATCAGTCATATATTGCTAAGTTATCCTTTTACATTGAGAACTCTCTCTCGCTGTGTAACTATTCACAGTGAATTACACAAAGGATGCCCACTCAGGAGGTGACATCATGATTACTTGGCAATAAATAGGAAATGAATGGACTTAAGAAACTCTTCCACCACATTTACTAGCAAGTTATCATAGTATTTTGTTCTGTGTAACCACCTAAGGTAACAGAATTAGGGTATTCTTCTTTGAGAAATGTTTCTGATAAGTACTGTTGTTTTACTATCCTGTTATTTGAATTAAAGTAGTAATGCATTAGAATGCCTGTCTTTCTACCAACCATTTATTACTTAATTTCTGAACCTCAGTTTCTGAATCTAGAGAGTGGAAGCGTACAGTGCATTTCATTGATGAATTTGAGGCTTAACTGGTATACAGTACCTAGCCCATTGCATACCTAAGGTTCCATTGGTATTTTTTTCAGTTTTTATTTTTTATTAGCACTTGTTTTCAATATGAAATGATTATATTCCTCATGGGCAGTTATAGATCTATATGACACATTTTCATTTTTTTCAATTCCTCTCTCTCTCCCACCCCTTTCATCTCTTAATCCATGTTCCATATGAGAAAAACATCTCTCTACTTTTTATTATCCTTTATTTTTCTCTTTATTGATCCTTTGGTTTCTAATATAAAAGATACCATATGATATTTTTTAATTTTAACAATAAAACAAAAGAAATGATACAGAATTTCAAAAAATAGTAAGAAATGAAACTAGTTAATATATTGCATATTGTTATATTAGAAGTAGTTGTTCATGTTACAAGATTTAGGCATGAAAAAATGATTAAACAAATGAGAGCACAAACGTCTTTTGGATGAATTTATGGAGATCAATAGTATAGTTATCTATCTTGTATACATATACATACACACCAACATATATGTAGACTCATATACATAAAGTCTTTTCCATTCTTCCTTTTCTCCTTTCTGCTACCCCAGTTGTTTTTTCCTTTTGAGCATATTCTTTCCCTTTCATTTTTGCAGTATCTATTGTGCATTTTGGTTCTTATTACTCTTTCAGTTTTTTTTACAGTAGGGAGACAATATGATATTTGCACATCTGATTTTATTTCACTTATGAGTATGGTCTCAAGTTGCATCCATTTATCTATAAAAGCTTCAAGTTTATTCTTCTTTTTAGCTGAGTAATACTCCATTGTATAAAAATACCACTTTTTTTTATCCATTCCATGGTTAATTGGTATTTGGGTTGTTTCCATGATTCAGCTATTGAAAATTGGTGCTGCTATAAACATGAGTGCATATGTATTGCTGTGGCATGATTTTTCAATTTTTCTGGGAAAATATCCAGAAGGGGAATAGATAGATTGAATGGGACCCACAATCCTCGATTATTAAGGATGCTCCACACTGGGTGCCACAGCCCTGCTAACATTTGTTGTTGGTTGATTTCTTGATGGCACCTATTCTTTCTGGAGTGAGATGAAATCTCAGTGTTGTTCTAATTTGCATTTCTCGAATGACCAGTGATGTTGAGTGTTTCTTCATGTATTCATCATTTATATTTTTTCATCTGAGAAATGTGTATTCATGTCAGATGCCCATTTTTGGATTGTGTCTTTGAATTTAGGGGACCTGATATTTTTCAGTTCTTTATATATTGTACATATAAGTCCTTCATCTCAGGGACAGTTGGCTAAAATATTTTCCCATTCTGTGGATTTTCTTTTCACTCTATTGGTGATTTCTTTTGAAGTGAAAAGAACTTTTTAATAAGATGAGATCCCAGTTGTTGATTCTTTGAAGTATTTCCCGTGTGGTTTGCATTTTATTCATGAACTCTTTGCCTACATCTATGCCTTCAAGATTTCTACCTAATTTGTCTTCCAGTAGGTTTAGTGTTTCTATTTTATATTTTGATCTTTGGTCCATTTTGACTTCAGCTTAGTGCATGGTGATAGACATGGGTCTAGTTTTAGTCTTCGACATATAGAAAGCCAGTTTTTCCAGGACCATTTATTAAAGAGGCTATATTTCTTCCAGTGAACATGTTTGGTCCCTTTGTTGAAGATCGGGTAGCTGTGTGTCTTTGTGGTTGTATCTGTATCTTCTAATTTGTTCCATTGATCTTCAGGTCTGTTTTTTTGTCAGTACTGTGCTGATTTTATCACAGTAGCTTTGTAGTATAATTTCAAGTCAGGGATTATAATATCACCTTCCTTGCTTTTTTTGTTAAGGACTGCTTTTACTATTCTAGGTCTGTTGTGTTGCCAAATGAATTTTAGGAATATTTTCTCTAAATCTGTGAGGCATGTTAATGGTATTTTAATCAGAACTGCATAAGTCTGTATAACAGTTTTTGGATTATGGCCATTTTCACTATGTTAGTTCTTCCTATCCAAGAGCAAGGGATATCTTTCTATTTTCTGATATCCTCTTCAATCTCCTTTTTTAGAATATTATAGTTTTTAATGTATAGATCTTTTGTATCTTTTGCTGGATTGATTTGTATGTATTTCATTTTTTGAATGCTATTGTGAAAGAAATTATTTCCATGATTTTGCTGTGAGTTTGTGTACAGGAATGCTATTGATTTTTGAATGTTGATTTAATATATAGCTATGCTGCTGAATTTGATTATTAACTCTAGTAGTCTTTTGATGGGGTTTTTGGGGTCTTCTATGTAGAGTATCATGTCATCTGCAAATAATGATAGTTTAACTTTTTCCTTTCCTATTCTTATTCCCTTTATTTTTCTCTCTTATCTAATTGCTCTGGCTAATGTTTCCAGAACTATATTGAATAGAAGTGGTAATAGTGGACATCCTTGTCTTGTTCCTGATTTTATGGTGAAAGATTTCAGTTTTTGTTCATTTAGTATTATGCTGGCTATTGGTTTGTCATAGATGGCTTTTATCAGATTTAGGTAGAGACCATCTATTCTGATTTTCTGCAGTTTTTTTGTCATGAATGAGTGTTGCATTTTATCAAAAGGTTTTTCTGCAACTATTGGGATGATCATGTGATTTTTGTCTTTGGATCTGTTGATGTGGTATATTGTATTTATTAATTTGCCTATGTTGAATCATCCTTGCATTCCTGGGATGAATCCCACTTGCTCATGGTGTATAATCTTCTTGATGATTTGCTGCATTCTGTTTACTAGTATTTTATGGAGAATTTTTCCATCAATATTCTTTAAGGAGATTGGCCAAAGAAGTCCTTTTTGGTTGGGTCTTTCTCTGGTTTTGGTATCAGAGTAATACTTGCCTCCAGGAAAGAATTTGGGAGAACTGCTTCCCTTTCAATTTCATTAAAGATTTTCAGGAGCATTGACATTAAATTTTCTCTAATGTTTTTGTAGAATTCAACCACGAGTCCATCAGGACCTGGGATTTTCTTTGTTCATAAGTTTTAATTATATTTTCAATTTCAATAAGTGACATTGGGTTGTTCAAAATTTTTATATCTTCTTGATTCAGCTTTGGTAATTTATACTTTTCTAGAGTCTGTCCATTTCCTGTGTGTTTCCCAGCCTATGCAAGTGAAGATTTTCAAAGTAGCTATTGATATTCTGAATTTTCACAGGAGTATAGTAATTTCACCCTTTTCTTTCCTTATTGCATGAATTTGCATTTTTTCTTTCTCTTTCTTGATAAGGTTAGCAAGGGATTTATCAATTTTGTTTATTCTTTCAAAAAACCAATTTTTTTAATCAGTACTGGGGATTGAACTCAGGACCATGCACTGGCAAGGCAGGTGCTTATGCCGCTGAGCTAAATCCCCAGCCCCTAAAGAACCAATTCTTTTATTCATTAATTCTTTGTATTGTTTTCTTATTCTCAATTATGTTAATTTCTGCTCTGATATTTGTAATTTCCTCCCTTCTGTGAGTGTTGGTCTTGACTTTCTTTTTTCTAAAAGCTTGAGGTGCAGCATTAGGCTGTTTAATTGTGCTTGTTCTGTTTTCCTGGTGTGAGAATTCATTGCTATATATTTCACTCTTAGGACCACTGTCATTGCATCCCACAGGTTCTGGTATATTGTATCTGAATTTTCATTGAATCATAGGTATTGTTTCATTTCTTCTTTAATTTCATCTATGACCTATTGATTGGTCAGGAGTGTGTTAATTTCCATGTGTTTATGTAGGTTTTGCAGTTTCTTTTGCCATTAATTTCCAATTTCAATGCACTATGGTCCGATTGATGTACCCTGAAAAACTTTCTTTCAAACTTAGTAGAACAATAAAATACTTCCATGACAAGGAACACCTGAAGAAATTTTTGTCCACCAAACCAGCCCTAGAAAGAGTTCTGAAAGACAAACTAGATAGAGATAAAATGACTACAATTAGCATAACAACAACAGGAACAAACCACCAGACAGGGAAAGCAGTTAAACAAGGGGAAAAAGCAGGAAACCAACAACAGGAAAATAACATGACAAAGTTGAGCCAGTATATATCAGTTATATCCATCTATGTAAATGGCTTCAATTCAACAGTTAAAAGAAATAGGTTGACAGAATGGGTCAAAAAATAGGATCCAAGAATATGCTATATAAAAGAAAGACATTTAACTCAAAAAGAAACTCATAGACTGAAAGCCAAGGGATGGAAAACAATATTCCATTCAACAGGAATCCAGAAAAAATCAGGGGTAGGCATTCTGTTTACAGACAATAACAACTTCAAACAAAAATGATCAAAAGAGATAAATAAGGTCACTACATACTAGTTAAGGGAAAACTTCAAGAGGAAGAAATAACAATCATAAATATATATGCAGCAAATACAGGAGTGCCCAACAATATAAGACAAATACCAACAGACCTAAAAAACCAAATATGCAATAACACAATTGTAACAGGGTACATCAATCTGGGTTGAAATTTCTTCTCTTTCAGGGCTTGAAATACTTCACTTCAAGTTTGTCTTGAGTTGAGGATTTGTATTGAGAAGTTGGCTGTGATTCTAATGGGCCTTCCTTGATAGGTGAGATGTTTCTATAACAGCTTTTAGTGTTGTTTTTATGCTGAATTTCTTGGATCTTGATTATTATATGTCTGTGTGTAGAATTATTTTGGTTATGACTGTTTGGAGTTGTATATGCCTCACTTATCTGCATATCAGTGTCTTTTCCCATGTTTGGGAAGTTTTCTGCTATTACTTCTGCAAATAGTTTATTATGTCATTTGCATTGACTGCTGCATTTTCAATGACACCTATCATGCCTTATGCTGTTTTATTTGCATCGTCTTGGAGCTGTTGAATTCTTATTTCATGGCTTGTAGTTATTTTTAAGGGTTCTTTCCTTTCGTGATAACTAGCTGCAATCCTGTCTTCAAGGTCTGACATTCCTCAGTTTCATTGATGTGGTTTTGCCAGATTTCATTGAAAATTTTAATTTCTTGTATATCACTTTGAATTTGTTTCCTGCATTCTATTTCTTCCCTATATTGTTCATTCAAGGTTTCTATCATTTTTCCATGCTCCTGTACTTTAAAAAAAATCTATTTCTTCTCTAGCTATTCTGAGTCACTCCTTTATTAAGGTTGTCATTTCTTTCATTACTTAAGAGGTTATATCTAATCTGATTTCCTCTATAGCATCATTGATTTGTTTATTTCAATTTCTATCTTTTTAGAAATTTTGAGTGTGTGATTTCTAATGACCTCTATTTCAATGTGTCCTAGTTATTCTGGATGGGCTGGGTGTTTGAGATGACATTTTGCTTTTTTAGTTTTGTCATTTTAACCTCTTAGGTTAATATTTTGGTCTTTTCAATCCCTCTAACTGTCCATCATTTGTGTCTTAGGATCCTACTGTGTGGCTGACATTTGCCCAATTGCTGGATCCTGCAGTGTAGGGGAGAGGCCAGTCACCTGAAATCCTCCTGCAGACCAGTTGTGTGAGTCCTATATTCTTCCTAGGCTGACTAGTCTAGGAGTATTGATGTGAACCAACTCTTAGCTCTTATTGTTACTGCAGCGTCAGGCTGTTCCAGGCCATCAGATACACCTTTCTATAGTGTGCCCCAGCCGGGACCCTATGGTGTCACTGTGGGTCTTGCAGGCCCAGTCAGGTTTCTCTGGGTGGGAAGAGACCTCAGCATTGCTCTCATGAGTGCACCCATAGTTCTCTGTATGGAAGGACTCCCATGTGCTCTTGCCAGCTTGCCAAGGTCCTTCTGGTGGGGGAAGGGTTTGTGAGGTGCCTGCTGACCCACTGAAGTTCTCTGCTTGGTGGAGGACTCAGTGTACTCTCAGTGGCCTTCCAAGGCACTGCAGATGGTGGCAGGGGTTACTGATGCTCCATGAGCTTATAAGGTTGTCTGGGTGAGGGGAGGGGTGGCCAATGTTCCCTTTGGCTGCTGAGGTCATTCAGGTGTGGGCAATATGTGACCAAAGCTTCTCTCAGCCACTGAGTTCATCTGGGTCCAGAGAAGTTGTGACCAAGGCTCCCCTCTGCTGCTGAGGTCCTCCAGGAATGGAGGAAGGTCAACTAAAAATCTGCTTGGCTGCTGCATTCATCCAGGTGTGGGGAAGAGATAGCTGAGCTTCCCCTTGGCTGCAGAGTTCTTTTGCATGTGGAGAATGGGAGACCAAAGCTCCCCTTGGCTGCTGAGGTCTTACCAGTGCAGGGGAGGGGTGACCCACAATCCCATCCACTGTTAAGGTCTTCTGGGTGTGGGGAATGGACAGCTAAGGTGCTTAAGTCTTCCAGGTGTGATGGAGGTGTGGTTGAGGCTCCCCTCAGCTGCTGAGGTTGTCTGAGTGTGGGAGACCACCATATGATATTTAAGCTTATGTATCTGACTTATTTCACTTAACATTATGGTCTCAAAATGAACCCATTTTCCTACACATGACTCAAGTTTATCCTTCTTGAAGTTTAACACTTCATTGTGTATAAACACTGCATTTTCTTTATTTATCTGTAGATGGACATATAGGCTGCTTCCAAGATTTAGATATTGTGAAATGTCCTGCTATAAATATGGGGATGCATGCATCACCGCAATATGATGACTTTAACTCTTTTGGGAAGATACCTAGAAGGGGAATAGCTGGGTCAAATGGAATTTCTAGTTTTAGTTTTTTGAGGATTCTCCAGACTGATTTCCATTGTGATTGTACTAGTTTATACTCCCATGAACAGTGTTAAAGGGTTACTTTTTCCCTGCAGCCACACCAGCACTTGATATTGGTTAATTTCTTGATAATACCCTGGTTTTCTAAAGTGAGGTGTAATTTTATTGTTGTTTTTATTTGCATTTCTTTTTTAATTTAATTTAATTTAATTTGCATTTCTTTAATGGTCAGAGATGAACATTTTTCATGTATTTATTGGCCATTTGTACATCTTCTGAGAAGTGTCTGTTTATTTCTGTTTTCCAATTTTTAATTGGGCCTGTTATTTTGGAATTATTTTTATTTCTTTATACATTTTAAGATGTTGGTCCTCTGAGAAATGCTGGCAAAATGTTCTTGTTCTTTAGGTTGTCTCTTCACTCTGTTGGTTGTTTCCTTTGCTGTGCAGAAACTATTTAATCTTCTATGATTCCATTTGCTGATTCTTGGTAGTACTTAGGCAATTGAGTTTCTGTTCTGCCTATGCCTGTGACTTCAAGTGTTTTATTTACTTATCTTCCAGCAGATTGTTTCTGTTTTGATATTTAGATATTTGAATTATTTTAATTTGCTTTTATTAAGTGGTCAAAAATATGGGTTCAGATTCACCCTTCTGGATCTAGATATCTGATTTTCCCAGCACCATTTATTAAAGAGGCTTGCTTTCTTCCAGTGTATATTTTTGGCCCCTTTGTCAAAGACCAAATAGCTGACTACCCATTAGTATTAGTTATCATTGCAGTTTTCTTCTTTCCTTTTTAAGTTTCAATTTTATGTTTTCATAAAATTCCACATTTCAGAGAATTTGGTCCAAAATTATAGCTTATCTAATGGTACTTATATTTTAGGTTTCATTTTAGAGAAGAAACCAAGCTCATTTATTAGACTTAGAAAATCATTCTCCTTTATCAACAACCAATGTCTTTGGAAGTTATCATTCAGATGGGTTTTCTATTGGGAAGGATCTACTTTTTATATGCTAGGCTTTTCCATTTCATTTTATTTTATATGCTAGGTCTTATTATCTATTATTTCAGAGGGGATATCATCCACCCTTTACCATATTTGGGAATGCATCTGTTGGGAGCCTTCCTTCCAGTATGTACTGACTACAAATGACTCCCAGAAAGAAGTATCTGTTTCACAGATCAGAGCTGACAAAAGAAGCAACGTAGAGCCTCCTTTTCTTAATGCATTTGGTAATTGCCCTTCACAGCTCCAGACATTCATGGAAAAGTGAATGCGCAATCAGCCTTGATTATCTGAAGCTAGCTATCATCTCTATCAACTTTGCCCCTTTATCTATTTTTTGCATTCACCTGCTGATTGACCAGTTCACTCTTCATTAATAGTTTTTTTGGAAAGAAGGGCTAAAAAGGAAAAGGTTTTTTCATTTTAATCAGCCTACTCAGGTTAAAAATTATTCATGCAAAATGGGTTTATCAAAGTGGAGGAGAGGGATGAGATGAAAAGAGAAAGTTAAAATAATGCTTTCTAGTATTTTATTTATTGATTTGTTATTTTTCATCATTCTTCAGCCTTAATGGTGATGGTAAATTGAGAGCTATCACTACACTTATGTAAAAGTATTATATGAGGCTGAGGATGTAGCTCAGTGGAATAGGGCTTTCCTGACATGCATAAGGCTCTAGCTTTAAACCCAAGAATCCCTAAAAATTATATGGAATGATTCTAATGTTGCATATATGTGCATGTATATATATGTACAAAGAGAGAAAAAGATATGGAGAGAGAGAGAGAGAGAGACAGACAGACAAAGGAAAATGAGAGGGAAGAAGAGAGTGAGAGGGAGGAAGAGAAAGATTTGTTTGAAGAAAAAACATCAAAATTTACTGGTAAAATTTCTTTGTGTTTTTTTTTTTTTGAGACAGGGTCTCATTATGTAGTATAGGCTGGCCTTGAATTCACTTACATAGCTTAAACTGACCTCAAACTCACAATGATTCTCCTGCCTCAGCCTCCTGAATGCTGGAATCACAGGCATGTGCCATCACTCCTGGCTATTCATAGATTTTTATGGTGATTGAATTTTTATATTCCACTTTATTTTTCAGTATTTTTCAAATTATCTACAATGAGCTTCTATTACTTTTATAATAATAAAAGATATTATGACAATTTTATTAAAGTGTACTTTGAAAGGTGAAGAACAAATGAGTGCAACAATTTAATATTGTCTAAGTGTTTGTTAACTACTACTTGAAGCTTTTATGTGATCAATTGGCAATGTTCCTTTATGAAGCCCATTCAATTCTGTGTAATAAATGTAAGAGAAGTGCTGAAAGACCAGGGTAGATGAAAATCTTTAGTAATTTAGTATTGGCCTCAGAAATATTCCTTTAGATGAAATTTTGGTAAATAAGCCTGGGGCTTTTGAACCCTAAGGGCTTCATTTTAATTTCACACCAACTTTTGTAGGAAACAGAATTTGGAAATTTAAAGCCTTATGTCTTTCTCTGGCTGCTTATTTGCCATTTAATCTCAGACATTTGGAATTGTGTTTTTTCCCTATCTTAGCCTAGCATACTGTAGTAGAGAACATGAGGCAAAAATTTTAGTAAAAGTGGTTTATTTGAAAGTTGATCCAAGGACAGACTGGTTGAGGAATGGGGAAGTGAGTTAGGGAAGGGAGTGTTACCAAGCAAGTTAGTACTATATGCGTCTTAGTTACTCTCGTATTGCTGGGACAAAATACCTGACACCTAAAATTAAAGGAGGAAAATTTTATTTGGCTCAGTTCGTAGAGGTTTCAGTTCAGAGTTAGCTGGCTCAAAGGTTGGGTGGCATGGCAGATGGGTATCACAGAGGAGAAACAGTTCATGGAAGGCAAATCAAGAAAAGGACCTTAGCAACTTTTTTCTGCTCATTTTATATACTGTGTAGACTACTGGGATTAGGGAAGTACCAAACTGATCAATAAACCGATTTAGTAATCACCTACACTTAATCCTAGCACCTTTGATCCTAGCATTACACCACAAATCAATCACATACTCTAAATTCAGCCATCTCTGAGAAGCCCCACCTATGACCACATGAAACTTTGGGAGGACCTCTAGACATAAGCTATAACAGTATGTAATTAGAACACAATTCCACTGGGAATATCAGGAACTAGTGTAGAATATGTTTCACAGCTATCCTTCCTAGTTATCAGTTGAGAGGAAATCTTGGGCCTAACTCTTTACTATTGACCAGCAAAGTGGGCTTTGTATTCAGAGAAAGTACTGAAATGGAGGAACTGTAGCTGTTGGCATTTCATGATGGGCTAGAGGTTTATGACACTGGTGAAGTTTCAGGTGATAGGGCCAGACTCTCACATGTCTGCTGTACTTTCCTTCGCATAGTACATTACAATATCACACACATGTCTGTGCTCTTATCTGTACAGAAAAAAAAAGATTTTGTATTTTCTTGCTTAGAAAAGAAAAAATGCAAAGGTATATTTTGTAATCAATAATAATACACTTTTTGAGCAGATGACTACTATGGATAACTGAAGTTCAGTCCTATAGGGGCATCTGAGAGATAATAGAAAACATGAGCTAGAGTTATCCTACCCAAGGGCCAAGGAAGATTTTACTGGCTGAGAACTGTTTCTGGGGTAACTAATTCACTGGCACTTCCTGCTTACCTCTCCTATAGGCTGAGCAAAAGCCCTCAGGTGGAAAGCTGCAGTTCGCAGTAGGAGACAGGCATATAGCAGAAAGATGAGTGCTAGAGGCCATAGAGTGCTAGAAGCCCTGGCTTCTATTATACTTGATATGACTTGGACAGCAGTTATGTCAGTGGTCCCTTGTTATAGTAGGAGGAGATAATCTTTTTATCTGATTCACAGTGAGAAATAGGAGCTAACATAGGAGCTCTACTGGTATCCAGGAGGCTGAGCTCCCACAAAGACTGTGACAGGACAGTCACAGAGAAGACAAGCACAGAGTTCAAGTGGGGTGCCCTTTCAAAACAACCCAACTTTGGGAAGGCATTAGATAGGGATTACAGAGCCACAGTATGTTAGTATGGTCTGCTTGTTTTGTACAACAGCTGTTGTGTCCTGGACAATCAAAGTTCCAGCAAAATTTCAGTGGTGAAATGAGCATTAAGCATCAAACTTTTCTATATAGAATTGCTGAGGTTTAGATACAGTCTAAGTGTGCCCACCAAGGGTTCATGTATTAGAAGCTTGGTTTGTAGAGTGATAATGTTAAGAGGTGATGGGACCTTTAAAAATGGGGCCTAGTGAAAGTAGGTCACTAAGTTTCTGCCCTCAGAAAGAATTCATTTAGTTATCTTGGGTTGCTGTTTATATTCCACAAAGGAATTGTTATATAAGAAAAATTTGGATCCCTGAATGACTATCTTCCTGTCTCCTCACATGATCTCTCCTGTTCACGTGTACTCCCACCATGATGCTGTTCACCATGAGGGCAAAAGGAACCCTTACCAGAGGCTGGATCAGTGGGGTTTCAAAGTCTTGCATTTTAGCTGCCAAAGCTGTGAGCTAAATAAACATCTTTTCTTTGTAAGGCCACCCAACCTCAGGTATCTTTTGTAGCAACAGAAAATGGACTATTGCAAGGGTACTGCTGCTTCTTCATCTGTTGTACGGGCTGTGAGTTGTTTAGGTCCAGCTATGAGGTTTGGCTGAAAGATTGGAATGGTGCCAGAAATATTAAAACATCACTCATATAGTAAAGCATCTGCAAGACAATCAGACCTTTTACAATGTTAACATTCACTCCATAATTCAATTTCCGCTGCAAGTCAGTACCCTAAAGACCTGTTTTTTTTTCCCAAGCCTCTTTAATATATTCCAGTATCTTCTTTATGTGTCTGCTAATTGTTGCTGCATGTTGGGAAACCAAGCAGGTTAATGAACCAACACACAGCAGCAACTAACAAACATATGAAGAAGATATTATAAGGATTTGCGAGATAGGCTTACACCAGCCATCCTTAGAGTAGATATGGAAGAGTTCAAAAGGTCTGTGTATATGTTGGAAATCCGAAGGATCCACTTGAAGGTCTAGAGTTTACTGTAGTATCCTGTGTGAGTCCATATCAGGAGGTTGAAAGGTCTGTGCTAGAAGGCTGAAGAGTCTGTGCTGGAAGCCAGGAGATGACATCCAAGGTGAAGGTAGTGGCTGAATCTCCTCCAAAGATACAGAAATGAGCTTTCCTTCTTCATCTCCCTTTTATACCATTCAGATGACAAGGATCTTCTGTTTTCCGTAAATCCCTTCAACCACACCCAGAGCTATGCTAATTCAACTTGGATGGGCATTTCTTACTCAAACTGACACTGTCAGTTAACTGTCACAGAAGCGTTGGTTTTATTTTGGCTCATAGGATCTGTTTGGCTCAGGTCAAGGTGGAAATGACATGGGCAGAGGAAAAACTGTACGTGTCCTGGTGGTCAGAAAGCAGAGAGGAGTTGGGTGCTGGGCATGTGGAAAAAAATATACACACACACAAGATAGCTAAGATAATTGTACTACTCATTCTCTTAGTTCATTGAAAGGAAAAGTTAGTGCTTATATTGTTTGATCAATTTTGCATGACCATATCTGGTAATCTGAGCAACTATTTCAGAAGACAATGATATGCAACATAATAACCATTGTTAATTTCCCATCATCTTGTTTTGAAATTCTGTATCATTTTTATTGTTTTTAAAAAAATTCTCTTTGAAATAAAAAAATATACACTAGTAGGTCACACCCCCAATGTCCTGCCTCTAGTTAGACCCCACCTCCTAACAGCAGGTCATTGCCCAATAATCCAATCACCTTCCACACATGTGAGAATTTTGGCAGACATTTTCGATATAAACCATAACAATCATCATCAATTTATGTGGTGTCCTTGAATCTGAAGAATGAGGGAAAACTTAACATTATTGTGTAATGGAGGCAAATATTAGACAGAGACACTTTTGTTCAGCTAGGCTGTCAATGCAGAATAAATTATCTAGACAAACTAAAAAATTCTGACAGTTCCATATGTATGTTTTAACTTACATACAATTATTTATCAGGAAACCACAATTATCTCCTTCAACAAGATTAAAAATCCTTCCATTTTAAAATGTGGTTGTTATTTTGTCTACAGAAAAAAATATCCTACAGGCATGTGCCACACGCCTGTAATCCTAGCACCCGGGAGGCTGAGGCAGGAAGATTGTTGTGATTTCGAGACCAGCCTGAGTTACAAAGTGAGCTCAAGGTCAGCCTGAACTGCATAGTGAGACTCTGTCTCAAAATGAAAAAAAAAATCCTTCCCCACATCTTCCCAGAAGAATGCAAGTATCATTTTACAATGATAATCATGATGCTACTTATCTAAAAATATTTGATAACATTTGCTCTTTGTTTCATTAATTAATCCATTAAAACTGATTGACCAATTCATTCTACCAACAGATAAATATGGATCTCTTACTCTCTGCCTATCAATGTGCTTGATGGTAGAGGTACAACAAGAAGTAAAATAGATAAGGGCCACATCCTTGAGGAGAACTGATTGCAACACCTGCGTAGCAAATGCAACCATGTATCTCAAGAAATTTAAATGATAGAGAGGCAGCTGGTTGAGTTTTAAACTCAGCTCTGTTTTGTCAGTCCCTGCTTCACACTTGGGCTCCTTTGTCTTGTTTCCTGTTACCCGCAGTCTGTCTGGAAGGGATTTTCTGGGTTTCCTCTTCCTTCCAATGGTTGGCTTCCCCTGGCGCTAGCTCTTGTCACATAGCCAGCTCTTGAAGGTTGTGAGGAGAATGTCACCATGTTTTTCCTCTCCTAAACTCTTATATATTTAGAAATCCAAAATGATTTATGGCAGTGATTCACACTTTGCAGTCCTGGGATTCAATGGCTGAATCCTCAGGAGCATGGGAGCAAAGAATGGGCTGAACCTCTCACTTCAGACCTCTGGCTGCCTTAAGCATTTGGGAGTTGTGCATTCAAACAACGCTTTCTTTTTCTCACATTATACTTAGGGTGTGAGCAGGTGGGCGAAATCCTGGTAGGTGTCATGGGCTAGAAGATGCAGTGAAAAATTCCTAACAGCTCCTGCCTGAACCTTCTGACAGTGAAGCAGATTTGCATCTGAACCTGTATTTTGGTGGCTGTGAGCTCTATTAAGTGTGTGCTTATTTAATTGTCCTCTTTATACATGGCTCCTCACTCTACTGTTGCTATTGGTCTGTTCCCTATAGAACACATTTGACTATTTTTAACCGGTTGGCATTAAACACACTGTTGTTTCCCTTTAAGTTTGCTGGGTGAGTAAGTTAATTTAGAAAAACTGTGGAGATAAATATTTTAGGATTTTTAAGGAAAGGCTAGGATTTGATTCACCGGTCTTTCCAGGATGCTGTTAATGCAAATGAATTTCTTATAGTCACATTACTGAGATTGTCTCTCTCCGGTCAGGATACTGTTAAGTACAATTGCTATAAAAGTGAGAATTTTTCCACTATTTGTTCTGAGGCGTGAGAGGAAAATGTTTCACAGTAAAGAAGAAATTGAATTTAAGATTATATAAAGAACAAAATTGACTGGAACTACAGTGGAGAAAAGAAAAATATTCATTAGATGGGCAGGTCATATATGCATAGAGGTAAATAATTTGATAGTCATTCATATTTATTACCTGAAATTGATTAATCATGGCAACAGGGTTAGCACAGAATCATTTAGATTATCTACTTTTAAGAGAAAAAAGGGACACATTTGCCGATTAAAGTCGATTAAAGTTCTACTTTAAATATTCCTTTTTCCACAAGAGTTTCTTTTTCAAAGAGGAAATATTTGAGATCAAGAATCCAAATAAAATAAATATGATATGGTGCATTGTGGTATTGTGCTCTTGGGCAGTTGGTGTATTTGCTTCAAATTAAGGGTTTGGTGTCATGGAAACAGCTTGTTCATTTGGAAAGCTGCTGCCACTCTCTGGAAAGGCAAAGGATCAGTTTGTGTGAATGTATATGTGTTTAACATTCCCTATCAACCTTCATCAAAATAAATACCCATTATTGCCAGAAAGTAAGGAATTATATGGGATGGTTAGATTTCTCTTTTATACTTGGCATTTGATTTTTAGAACAGAGTGTATGAATCATTTGGAGAATAATGTAAGAATGAAGATCCTAAATCTTTGGGTCTGGGGAGAACGGTGAGATTTAGCATTTCAAAAGAGCTCCCAGATGACAATGATGTTATTGTTTGGGATTATACACAAAAAACCACTGCTTTAGTGGTATTATCAATTTGACTAAACATTAGAATCACCTTCTTGTTGGCTTGTGTGAATTAATTAAGGTTTGGCCAAAAATCCAAAGAGTTGTACTTAGTTCTTGCTTTTCATGCTTTCTATGTCAAATTTTTAACTTTTTCCCACAATAAAAATGTCTTATAAAAGAAGCAAAAACTGTGTACATTTAATATGATGTTTAGAATTGGATATTGTTTATAGCTATTAAATTACACTGGAGTTTGGATACTGCAAAGGGAAAACAGTTTGCAGTCTCCTGCCCTTGTATGAAGCCAAGAAACCTCATAGGATATCCGTCTGGTAAGAACCGTGACACTTTTACACTATGCAAATTGAGTATGCTCACTAAAATGAGATGAATAATGTTCCTCAAAAAATCAGATCCACCCGGAACCTCAGAAGGTGACCTTATTTAGAACTAGGGTCTTTGCAATGTAATTAGTTGAGATGAGGTCACTGGATTAGAATGAGCTTTAAATACAATGACAGATACCTTATAAGAAGGAGAGGAGACACAGACATAGGAAGGAGGCAATGTGACAATGGAGACAGAGACTGAAAAGATGTAGCTGCACCTCATACTTATAGGATTGCTACACACCAGCAGAAGATAGGAAGAGGCCAGGAAGGATTCAGCTCTAGAGCATGGTCCTGCTGACACCATTTCAGGCTTGTAGCCTTCAGAACTGTGAAGGAAAAGATCTTGATGATTCTAAGGCACCAAGCTCATGGTGATTTGTTGTAGCAGCCCTAACAAACTAATCACTACCATGATGTGGTGAGCTGCAGTGAAATCCAATATCATCAGGGTGGAGTAAAATATGTAGTTTTTCCTTAGGATGCATAAGGACTTTATTTCCTAAAGGAAACATGATTTTCATCTATTGTGCCATAAATTTAAATTTCTCAATAAATCCAGAGATCATATATTTTCCTGTAATTATGAATAGACTGTGGTAGAGTCCATTGTTCCAATCACAAGTATGAATTAATGACAAAGTAGTGCATCTTTCATCTAGATTTTTTCAGTAGCCTTGTTATAATTGAGGAGCTCTACTACAGATTGAACATCCTTTATTTAGCATTCGGGATCAGAAGTGTTTGGGATTTTGGATTTTTTTCAGACTTGCATGTGCATAATGCAATAACTTGGGGGATAGGACCCACATAGAAACATGAAATTCATTTGTTTCATAAACATCTTTGAACCTATTCAGAAAGTATTTTTATACAATATTTTGCATGCACCTCCCTTTGGACTAGGACCCATCACATAAAGTAAGTATAGAATTTTCTGTTTGTGATATCTTGTCAGTATTCAAAAAGTTTCAGATTTTGAGCATTTTGGATTTTTTTCAGGTTAGACATGCTCAGCCTATATTAGCACAAAAATGAGTTCTGTGTGATTCACCATAACTGTTCTAGTGCTTATGGGGTCAGGGTCAGGGGTCTGATTCCTTGATAAAGCAGTTAGCTTTTGTTGTAATTCTTGGCCATAAATTGCTCTTTTTACCCTTGGCTAGTGTCCTTGAAAATGTTCATCAGAACTAGAACTGAGTGAAGATGTCTGGAACAAGGTCAACATTCTAACAGACAAAATCTTTCAAGAACAAAGTGTACTAAAATTGGGTCAGTAGGCATCAGCTTTTCATGCAAAAGACAGGATAGTGTGGGTGAGGGTTAATCTAATACATATGTTTGGGTCAGTGGTTTCACTCTCTAACAGCATTTAGTTCATAGTTTTGAAAATTGAATTGTGTCCCAGGTTTGCTCTCAGTATGTGCTAGGTTTTAGGCAGAATTGAAATGCCTTTGAAATTTGTTAAGTTAATTATTAATGAAGTTCCTTTGATTTGGGGGATGAAATCAATTACATGGTTTTTAAAAGTTACCTCAGATATGGCTTTGGGAGTTCCAGGGAGACATTGAAAATATTCCTATTAATTTCTTTTAAGTTTTAGAATCCTATGCCAAATCTGACAAATTTGACCAGGGTTTTGTTACAGTTCCTAGTTAGGTTTAAGTAAAGTAGGGTATTTGCATTAGTGCTATTTGCTATTGTGATTAACATTCTAATAAAGGTTATAAAAATATCTTGTGAGTTATCTCCTTTATGGCAATCAAAGAAATTGTTAAATAAAAGCTTTTCTGAAATGCAATGGTACAATGTGCCTACCCTACTTTAAATATTAATTGGTAAAATGTTTTAGTAGAGGTAAGGGGTGAAAAGATGAAACTTACTCGTTTTCACAGTTTGAATAATGATTTTATTACCCTAAGTTGAAAGAAACAAGTGGATTTGTCTTAAAGCATTTGGGATTTGAGTTAAAAAATCTTAAAAAATGCTCTATCACAGTGCAGCATTTCACAGTTTCTCAGAGGTTAAATAAACTTTGCAGTAGGTTTAGTCAGAGAAAGGGGAATTTGACAGGATTACAACTGATTACATTAACAAGATGCCTATCACCTTGGCTGCCCTGTCTGTTTTATTTGGTGTCATTTATTACAGAGATGGGTTATTCACTAAGCATCTTTAATATTTCTTATTTTTCTTCCATCAGGAAAAGTCCCAGAAAAATTTTAGAAATGACCTAAGATATGATACCTACATGACTTTTGTCATTTTGTCCTTCTGAGTTATCAAAGAGAAGAGCTTAAAATGTTAGAATACTCACAGAAGAACAATTTTAAAGCACTATGTATACCTGACTAGGGAGAGGATTAAACCAAACAGTTATCTGAGCATCCATTTAAGTGCCAGTTACGGTGCTGGTAAATGCACATACCCCAGCAGCCCTCTGACATGGGGATTATAATTTCCATTTCACCTTTAGGAAACTGATTCTCAGGTGATAGTTTGGCCAAGACCACATAACAATTATAAAGGGATTTACGTTAGTTTGACTATGTAGCCTAACCTCTTTTCAGTGCACCATGTTATCTTTCAAAAGACAATAAATAGAGTATGGAGTCCTACCTTCATGAGCACTTTTCTTTCACCTTCTGGGAGGTAATAGAGCATTGTAATTAAAAACACAGGCCTAGAGCCAGATTACTCTGGCTCAAACTTCCTATCTACAGTACTATTTACTAGCTGCCTACTCCTAGGAAAGTTGCATGTTCTTTCAGTGCCTTGTTTTCCCCCATCTGGGTAAAGAGTAGTAATACTAGCAGCTTTCCAACAGGATGGTGGTGAATCTAGAAGCAGAAGTTAGAGCAGTGCCTGACATATGGTGGGGACCAAGTAAGTAGCTATCATTGAACTTTGTAATACCATTATTTTATCAGTTGGGGAAATAACTAATTTGCGTGGAGTGGCATAGCTAAAATGGAGAAGCACAGTTGAAATGGGAGTCTAACCTTTTTCCCACGGGTGACAATAGAAGGAGTTCTGAGAAGTAGGACACAGTGTACTCTCTGAGTCTCTTAAATGTCTGTGCAGTCTCTGAGAGAAAAATAGAATCATAGGGCATCTATTCTCTGGGATATGGACAACCCAGTAGCCATAAGCAGAAGGCTCTACGTTCCAGTCATAGCTCAGGAAGCATGTTAAGGAGGCCCTCAAAGCTTCCTCACTCTGTTTTTCCCTAGAATCCAGAGTCACTGCCACCTGTATCCCCTTTCTCAGCCTGGCCCCTAAGCCATATGTGAACTCTAAAGTTGCCATGGAGGCAGCAAGGGTCTGATCACCATGAATTGATTGTGCTGAGTCTCCTTTCAGAATTAATCTTCACATGAATTGCCAAAGCAGTAAAAGCTTTGGAAAAGATGGCTCTAGACCTCTCCTCTAAGTCCTTTCTGTTAGTTCTGATGGAGTGTGTGGCTGGGATGATGGCAGGGAATACTTTCTAAACTTTTCAGCAGGAGGAGCTAAGGTCTATCTTGTCACCTCTCAGCACTTCTAACACCCCACACCTGGTGGTGCTGGGGATTGAACCCAGGGATTTGAACATGCTAGGCAAGCTACATGTTCATTTCCTTTTAATTTTATTTGGAAACAGAATCTCAAGTTGCCCAGCCTAAGCTTGAACTTTTGATCCTCCTGCGTTAGCCTACTGAGTAGCTGGGATTACAGGCTTGTCCCACTGCACCCAGATCCCTTTACTGTTTATTCTTGCTGAGCAAGGGTTAAATTTCCTTCACATGGAAAGGAATCAAAATCCATACAAACTAGTTTAACACAAATCTTTCAAACATTTTGGATGGAGTTTGATTTGAAGTGCTGGGAAGTCATTAAATCTCTGTTCCTCCTGTCTTCCATAGTTTCTTCCTCTCCTTTATTTCACTGGAAGTGATTTTTGATAAGGATGGTGCCACCAAGAGACTCTCACTAGCCTTGTTTCCTTCTTACTCCTTGGGCAGCCCTTGTGCATACATAGCCACAAGATAGCTCATGCTCTACCTTTTGCATTCTGCCATTTGAATTTTAGGATACTGACCGAAGAACAATCTCAATATTCTCTGTGCTTCTGACTAATGAAAGGATTGAAGCTAGCATTTTTCTGAGCATCCATAAAGTGCCAAATGTGGAGCTTGTAAAGTCATACATTCTAAAATCCTTCTGATGTAGAGATTGTAATTTTTACCTGTATTCTACTACTCTTTAAGGATCATTTCAAACACCACTTCTGCCTCTGGGCTGATCTTTTTGTATGAGATTCCTATTTGGTAACTTTCATATAGTCCCTGTGACCACAAACACCTCTACCTTAGAGCCCTGTAGTGGGCTTCTCACAGGAAGCACTTACTATTCATGTGCAGGGCAAGTGAATGCTCCAGAAATAGCCCCTAAACTGGTGATGGGTTGTGAATGTGGTGAATAAAATTTTCAACTTCCTTCTCCTTCCTTGTCCTTGTCTCTTTAGGTAGGATAACTCTGAAATATGCCTTAGAGTATGTTCTAGAAGTCCTCAGTAGGAGTAAGCCTCAGTTGCTCATAATCGTAGCCACCCAATGTATCCTTATTAGCTTCTGCTCCCCCCCTTTGGGCTTACTTACTGTATCTTACCAGAGCTTCTTGGAATTATCATCCAAGTAAACTGCTTGCACTTGAAGCCCTGTCTCAGGGTCTACTTATGCAAGAATCTGATCCAAGACAGACCCTTTATATTAATTATTTTAAGTGTAATTTCTCCCCACCTTTTTGCAATTTTTTCCTGTGGAATGAGGTGGGGAGCAGTTCTTTCTCTAAATTCAACAGTTTGTGGAGCATTTACTGTGTATGAGACACTGTGAAGAATTATTAGAGGATTAAGAATTGCACAATCTTGTTCTTAACCCCTGAGAATTGTAGCATGAAAGTAAATTTTGAAATAGAGATCTCCAAATTTCTCGGCAGTTTTTTCTCGTTTCTAATTGGTATACTGAAACAAAAGAAATGATGTTATAGTAATGTAAATTCAGAGATGACACATTGTTAGCTCTTCTGTCTTAAAAAAATTAAGTGATCTTCTCAATAAAAATACTCATGATCGCAAAGTGCTCAAGCATCAAATATCATTTTATCTCATGCTCTTTCCCAATCTCTATTTGTATGCATATATATTGTAACAGATGGCAGTGAGAAGATAGATACAATTTATGCTTTAAAAATACCACTCTACTATGTACATTTCCATTTAAAAAATAATCTTCATAATTATTGTGAATAAGTTCATCAATGTATCAGAAATTACAGAATAGTTTTCACATTGTGGAAGGTTTAGATTTTTAAAGATGTTTACTTATTATATATAATACTTCAGTGAATCTGTGACATATAGCCTTTTATTCCTTGTTGAAATACGTTCTGTTTATAAATTCTTAGAAGCAGGACTTTTGGGCCCAAAGAAGCTAAATATTTTTATATCTCTTCTCGTCTCTGACACTTCTGTTCTTTACAGTACCTAGAGTAGAGCAAGCTATTTAAATCTAAATTTTGGGAAGGGAGAGAGGTGGAAAAAAGATACTGATGCCCCTTAAAGTGTTTTTCATTTTCCCCAATAGCATGAATTAACATAGGGGACCAGTTAGTGATCATGTTGTCAGTCACCATGTGTCTAGCCCTGAGGAGCCAAGATACCAGATATCTGAGCAAGACCATGTTCTGGGTCTGGGAGCAGGAGTCCCAGTGTACTTGGTGGTGAGATGTGTGCAGTGCTGCAAGTAGCATGAGGCAGACATATGGGAAAAGTGTTTGCAGGTTTTGACTAAGAATGCTCCTGGCTGCTTGTGTCTGGAGGACTTACTAAGGCCCGCAGGAACTCTTAGCAGCTGCTGCTTGCATAGAGCTGGCTGTGATTTGAACATATCACCACCTGCTCCACTGGTACTGTCTCACCTGGCACTGTGATGATTGCTGATCAGAAGGAGAAATTCCAGGATCTCCTTGCCTACTGGTCTACAGCTGGGACCTGTGGCCTTCTCCAGAAAAATCTATTATATCCCCAAATCTATGATTTTAACAGTCTACAGGACAAATAATGCTGATTTCTATATACTTGCTTGATTAAACAAATCATTAGGTATGTCATTATTTGTTAACAAACATTCTAAACATTTTTCTATAGATTTACCATGTACTAGCCATTGTTTCAGATGCTAAGAATACAAATATCAGTAAGACTTGGTGCCAGTCCTTGGATGAGTGGTCAGTGATACAATACTACCATCAAAATGCACAGTAAAAGTGGGGAGTTAAAACTAAAATTACTCTCTCATTTGAAAATGTTTATTTAATAGTCCCAAATTCCCCACCAACCTCACTTTAAAACCTTATTCCAATTTGTAACCTTTCTTGAAAATCTGACTCCGAACAAACTTACCCCAAGATATCATCTTAGATACATCTCCACCTAATTGTGATTCCTACATATTTCTACATACTGGATTTTCATTGCTACATATAGAATTCTCATTGTACATATGGGATTCTAATTGCTACATATAGGATTTCTTGGTAATATATTTATAGTAGGCTTTATCTTGAATATATTTGATTTAGAGGTATACAAATATGTATATTTTAATATAAATTTTACTGAAATGTGCATATGGAAGAGGTTACATTTTGTAAGTTTACAATTCAATTAATTTTCATGAAGTGGGCATACTTATATAACCAGTACCCAGATAACAGACTATTCTCACCACCTAAGAAGCTACCTTGTACTCCCAGTCATTATTCTCCAAGGCTAATCACTAACCTGACCTCTCATAATATAGATTAATTTTGCATAGTTTTGACCTTTATATAGCTAAAATACTATGATCTATACTCTCTTGTTTCTAGCTTATTTCTCTCAACATCTGGTTTGAGAAGTTTGTCATGTTGTTTGTATTTGCAATTGGCTCATTTTCATAATCGTTTAGCTTTTCATTAAATGAATATACTTCTATAACTTTTAAAGTTTACTATAGAGAACTATTTGGGTTCTTTCCAGTTTTGGGTTACTATGAATAGTGTTATGTTAACATTCTTGTAAATTCTGGATTATAGAATATGCATATGTTCAGTGCTAAGTGGTTTTCCAAAGTGGTTATACAAATTTACATTGCCATTAGCACTGTGTGAGAATTTCAGTTGCTCCAAATCCTCATCAACATTTTTTCTTGTTGATCTTTTTCATTTATGTATTTTAAGTGAGAGTTTTTGAGAACACACACATGTAAACACAGACATATTTGTAAATATACGTAATTCATAAGTATATATGTGCAGTGTATACATATTTGAAGGTCACATTATGAACTGGATATCTGTATCTTCAGTGTAACTATGAATTCCCTCAGAACATTGTCTTTTTGATTGATATTTACGTTCTGAGTCTCGAGTACAATGTGCTATATAAAATAAGTAATCGATAGGCTATTTCTAACTAGCTATATAATTCAGAAGGGCAAAGAGTTATGATGGTGATTCAAAATGTGGAAATAAATGATTAATCTTATGATTTTTTTTGGTACTGGGGATTGAACTCATGACCTTGTGCTTACCAGAGAAGCACATAAGTCACTGAGCTAAATCTCCAGCCCCAATCTTATAATTTTTGTAGCTTTTTAATTTTTCTGAAATGCTCAAGATCCTATGCTTATTAGAAAATTCCTTAACATATTTAAAGATAAGCAATAATAAAAACTATTTGAGTGAAAACTTTTTGTTTGAAAGGCAAGGCACAATCTTTCTAACATGTTAAGTAGGTCTATTTCCTGTTGTGAGGTTAAATATGTTGGTTGATATTGTTATCAGGTTCCTCCCACTTTTTTCAACCATCTCCTTTCCTTCTCTCTCATGTTCTCATGTTCCTGGTGAAAGCCATTTGACTTGTTTCCCTACCTTCAAACCCAAATTTACTTGAACAAAAAGGTCTGATATAATTTAGTAATGGGTTTCAAAGGTTAATAAAGCCTCATACTGTCATAGAATGTTAAAATTGGATATATCTTAGAACTTATGTAACCTGGGAGTCATTAACCATAATGACCTTTTAGGTGACATATAAATCCTTTGAAATTAATGCTAAATTTTCTTAACACAATTCATCCAACCTGTGGCAGAGAATGGGATAGAACCCTGAAGCCATTTCTAGATCATTGTACTTTCTACAATGTATAGTGTTTCCTGTGGCGTGGACAGATGCTAAAACTTTTTATAGTTCTAGGTGAATTCCTTAGAGTGTTAAAGGTTTTCTAACTCTTTTCAGGCCTCTAGATTGAGGAACATTTCTGTCCATGGATTTTTATGGGCAGAGACCATGCACATTGAAGGCTACTAATCTCCTTGATTTAGATGAGTCTCATACCAAAAGACACTACAGATCTGAGTGAGATGAAAGTCCTTTTAGTGGTCTACAAATTATGTCAAAGCTGGTCATCTGGCCACTTTGCAAAAATGAACTTGATAGTAAACACAATATGTAATAGAAACATAAATGTCTAAGACATGACACCATCAAGTGCTAAAAGGAAAGAGTGTGTTTTAGTCAAAGTTCTCCTTAAAGTTAACCAGCATGTCATGCTTGTGCTATGACAAGAATGGGATCCATAAACATGTTTGACATGTCTAGTTGTTGCTCACTAAACAAACTCATCATTTAAATAGATAAAAGAAACTGTGCTATCTTGAGTCTTCAAAAAGAGAGCATTTTATTTACTATTTCAATTTAATTATAAGGTTGATTTCATCTGCTTCAAGATTGAAAACAGTTTAAAAAATTTATACCTCTGAGTGTACTTTCCCCAGAGTCAAAGAGGTTTTGTTTTGTGAAAAAAAAACTTCCAGACTAGAAAAAATCTCATATATTCTTTATATTGATTATGGCAAAATTAGGAGATTTGTTAATGTTTTCACTGAGGAACCGCATTTTTCTAGCAGTTGGCAGGAAATGAAAATAATTACACTGAAATTGTCTAGAATGTTATGGGAGATGTTTAGAAAGGTATAGTTAATGGGGGAATGATAAAATTAGGAAGAACTGAGGGCAGCATTATTTATTTTCATTGGGACCAAGAGCATGACTTCTTTTGTTCTTCTTTTCCTCTCTTCTGCTGATCCTCTTGGGACATTTTTGCCTTAACTCTGTCATGGATGTCTATCCAATATTTTTCTAATGTTTCCTTTCCTCATCTAATGGTTTAATCTGTACATGGAACACATCAGATGACATTGAGATAGAAAGAGAAATGTGAGACATATCTAGAAAGTATTCTGTTAAGACCAATTCTGAAGTAACAGTTCCCTCAATTCTCTTTTGATTTGAGTAGGCAATAAAATAAGTCTGATTACATACAGTTTTATGTAGCTTTCGGATAACTTTCAGTTTTAAATAAAAATATAGCTATGGTCTTTAAAAAAAGATCTTAAGAACATTATGGTTCTGAAGCTCAATACAGCTTCTGTCCTTCTCTTCAGCATTTGTCCAGATGGTAAGAGGGAAAGGGGAAATTGAATCACAATCTTGTGGAATAAGTTGTTTGGACAAATTTGTGGCAGTGGGATTAGGCATTTAGACAAAAGTGATCTGAGAATAATTAATTTAAACATATAAACATTTTTTCTACTTGTAAAAGAAATATCTAAACGGCAACACGTATTTTTTTCTAAGACAGTGGACATTAAACATTGAATGCAGAGTACTGTGCATGATAGGCAAACACTATCACTGAGTTATATCTCAAATCTCTTTAGCCTCCAACTTGTGATCCTCTGCCTCAACCTTCCAAGGAGTACACCATTGTGCCCATCTACCTGTGACAATTCTGATAGTGTTATTCACTCAATATAAATTACAAGAAAAATGAATAGAATACTCCACTATTCTGGGATGACATTTGTTTATTATTAAGAATAGGCACCGGATTTAGATTTCTTGAGTCCAGATGCCCACCACATGAATGTTAATTTAAGAAATCTTAGAGTTGGACTACTGCCATAAGTAGAGCTTTGCAGAATGCTAGGAATTTGATCACTGAATATATATCTCCTATTGTATTTTTAAAAAGGTAAAGCATTGATTTCAAGGTGTTTTATTTGGAAACTCTAGACTTCAGACTCAAAGACCTTTGGGTGTCTATTGGGCACAGCTGTAATCATTTCTTGATAATGCTAAATGTCATATATTATTGTTTATCAGTGAAAGAATACTTATAAGATGAAGATACATATAAGATGAAGGATTATCCCCAGAATCATGTGGAACACATTCTCCAACAGAAGGTGGTTACTATTGGAAAAAGTTATAGGGAAAGCATGCTAGGCAGGCATAAACTATACCTATTACTGGTTTCTACTGATGCAATAAACCACAGGACAATAAGACAGAGGAGACTTTAGAGAGATAAATTGGTGGATCACAACCATGGGAGCATTAAGAATGATTTTTGCTTAAGATCTACCCCCAGAGAGTTTTGAGTGGGATGGCCCCAGGCATTGAAATTTAAAAAAAAGCCTCTATTGGATTTGCAAGACACAGCCAAGGTTGAAGACCACTGATAAAAGCAACCATAACTTTTCTGAAATGCAGAAATGTTAAAAACAGGCCTTGTCCAAGGCTGTGTAGTTGGGCTGCCTAGAACCCTGCTGCTTTTTCTATTTTCCCATGATTCCCGCTTCATTAACTTGGCAAATCCTCTTTCCACTTTTCCTATACATAGTCTTATGTTTTGACAAGACAAAACATGATCCTCTGGGAGTGAAATGGTGCGGTTTGGGTCCAAGAGGTAAATTACTTCTTATGGACAGTTTTCCTCCAAGGGATCATATTTTATTTACCATACTTCACAGCACCATGGGATTCCATAAAGATGTTAAGCAGCAGGAATTATTTGGGGGTTAAAGAAAGCATTATATTAAAGGAGCGTGACAGTATTTCAGGAAATACAAAGGGAAAAACATTTAGGAGTCTCCTACATATTGTCATTTTAGTTTAGAAATGAATTTGAGGTCCCAGGTTTTCATGGATAATGATCTTGTTTGGAAAGTCTACTTCATAGGACATGTAGGCCTCTGTTGAGTTTTTAAGATGCTTCATCACAGAAATATTTGTGAAGCACTGGTAAAGTTCATATGAGGAAGGTGTAAATTTTTTTAAAAAAATATTTACTTTAAAGAGGCTAAAACAGAATAAAACCAATAAAAACAAATCAGTGTAAGAGGTTCAGGACTCCAAAACATTATGAAATCAACAATAGTTACCATAATGTCTTTTGATATCTTCAAAATAGTTGCAGATAACTTTGGACATAGTAAAAATCAAACAGAACAGAATAGAGTAGAAACAATAAAAACAAAATAATGAATGTAATGAAGGATTTCAAAACAAGCCAATAGTAAATCCAAAATTGCTATCCTAATTTATCTTGCTACATTTGAAATAGCTGCTCTTGACATTGGATTTAACATAATCAAACAAAAGAGAATAAAACTTAACCCTAAACAATGGAAATGATATAGAACCTCAGAACAAGACTACAGGGAATCAACCATGGCTACAACACTCAGAAGGAGATCCCCTCCAAATGCCACACTGCATACTGGTATCCTCTGAACCTATGATTAGACCTACAATGTTAGTGAAACACTAAAGCAACATAGGCATCCAATTGCATTTTACCTTGATAGCTATCATCACAGCCTGTGTTTTTATGGATAAGCCGGTCACTTACAGGGTGTGAGGGGCATTGGTACTTCTTGTTTGCTAGCCCATGAGCCAGAAGGGGCTGGGTCTGGCTGTTCCAGTCCAGCAGCGGCCCACACTGGTTCCCAGACTGGGCTTGCTTGCTGGTGTGGCCTTGTTTTCTCTCTCCCTAGTCTGCGAATGGTGTTGACTCATGGGGAAAGGCTTGGGTCTAGCTTTTCCAAGTCTGGCAGCAGCCCACACATGCTGCTGGTTCCTGACTGGGCTTATTTGCTGGTGTGGCATTGTTTTCTCTCCCCTCAGTCTGTGAATAGCCAAGGGATAAATTTTTCTCATGAAACTTTTCCCTCTCTCATATGTCCATTCTTTCAATGTCTGATTTTAAGATGGATTGTTTAACTGATTTACATCCAAAGTAATTAATAAGGAAATAAATATTTCTGTCATTTTGCTATTTTTCCCTCTGTGCTTCATATACCTTCCTTATCTCTCATTTCCTCTATTTCTTCCTTCTTTGTTTTAAATTGATTGTAGTATATCATTCTGGTTCACTTCTTATTTCATTTTGTGTAGAATGTTTATTTTGATACAGGGTTTTGCTAAGTTGCCAAAATTGCCCTCAAAATTCCTCCTGCCTTCCAAGTAGCTGGAATTGCAGGCATGTGCCACCTCAATTTGAATGGTTCAGCTAGCATTTGGCAGAAATTCATTCTTTCTTTCATATGAAAAGTTATTCTACCTGACTAATATCAGGCATATGGGGGGGATCTGATTACTAGAGTTGCAAAAGTGTAATGGTAAAATTTTTACTCAGGATTTATTGTTTTATTGTTGTTTTAGGTTGCCATAGTCTATTTAATAACTTTCCATAATTTTGTGTGACCTATATTTTTGTTGTATATATCTATAGGAGGATTGCCAGCACTGGATTCTGGATATTGGTTGTTGTGACAAGTAGGTAGTACATTCAAGCCACATTGGATGCCAAATATAGGAAGCCCATCTGGACCTCTTCATGGTCTAGTGGAGTTTATGTTTGTTATCCCAAGGAAATGGAATTCCAACAAGGAATTCCAACCTACCACTTCCAGTGCAACCCACAGTGAGAATAATGAGACAAACACATATCTGGAGTTATGGTAGCCAAGGGGGTCCTAAGTCCATTCAGAAAAATGGCTAACCAGAACAAAGGCCTCAAGGCTGAACCCAGGTTTTTATTAATTTGTGAAGAGGGAAGTGACTCAGGGATAAGTGACTGTGAGAATAGTGGAAAGTATGTAAGTGCTGTGAGCTGAACTATGTAAGAGGTACGATGGCACCTCTGTAATATGCAGAGATAGGAAGGCGGAAAGAGTAATCTGCATAATGCAACTTGAGGAACTATCTTGTGTTTTGGGGTCCATGCTTCCTTCAGCTTTGATGTCTAGTCTTCATGCCCTGAGACATCATGGGTTCTTTCTCAAGCCTCAGTCTCAGCTGCAGAGTGGCATCACTCAGCCTAGCTCATGCATACTAGTTGGAAGCTATAGGCAGAGCATCACTGACCTGTCACATTGCTTTAAAGACTACATATCAGCACTTCGGTAGATGGACCCATTTGCAGTTCTTAAAGCCAATAGAGGGTTTAAGGAAATATCCCAGCCAACTCTGTACATATCAATACATGGAATCAGGGCAAGATTAAGTCAAAATGGAGACAAATGCTCTTCTTTCAAGAAAAGCTATCTTGGTGGTCCTCCACATACATCCTTAAAAACTGTTCCTTTGCTTTAATACAGCTATATTTTTTTCAAACTGGAGATAAAACCCACAACCATCCTACCTCTGAACAACATCTTAGCCCTTTTAAATATTTTATTTTGAAACAGTGTCTTGCTAAGTTGAGCAGACTACACTCACAGTTTTGATCCTTCTGCCCCAACTTCCCATGTAGCTGGAATTATGGGCATGTGTCATTTCACTTGTATGGTTCAACTAATATTTGATAGAATGTTTTCTTTGTTTCTTTCATATGAAAAGATATTCAGTGTAACTAATAAACAGGGAAATGAAAATCAAAACCATGATGGTACATCACTTCATGCTTGTTAGGATATCATGCCCAAAACTGAGGCAGCAAAAGCAAAAATGAACAATTGGGATTATGTTAAACTAAAAAGCTTCCACACAACAATGGAAAAAAATAGAATTATAAGACAAACTATGGAATGAGAAATAATTTGTAAACTGAAAGTCTAATAAGAGATTACTATCCAAAATATATAAGGAACTTATACAATTTGATAGTAAACAAATGCCTTGATTTAAAAATGGGCAAATGACTTGAAGTTTTCAAGGGACACATACAGAGACTTGTGCACACTAGACAAATGTTCCAACACCATGGTACCTTGTAGACTCGGCCTTTTTATCTTAAATGATAAAAGCTGAAAACAAACACAACCAAACAAGGCAAATCACAAATATAAATAAAAAAAAGATCCCTCATAGACTTGCACATTGACTCTATTCTAGGGTTCTTCTTTTACATTTAGCCTTCCTTAAACTGAACCAATAATACAACCAAGGTGAAAGTTTAAGGTTTCCTCAGTCTTTTTCCAGTGAGTGTGCATCTTCTCTTGGGCATCTGTGTTGTTTAATCTCCTAATTTCCCATAAATCTTCTCAACTTTTGCCTTCAGGCCTTTAATACTCTATTGTTCATTTCCCCATTAAAATGTTAATATTTTCCCCATACATTGATATTAATTGGTAGCTGTTAATTAGGCTTGCAATATTTTTGAATTGTGCCTCCTTCTTTTCCAAGCTGAGTCTAAGGAAAAACAGAGATAGATATGTGTCTATAGTAGCCAGCGTTTCATTGCTAGAACCAAATATGTTACATACACAATTTAAAAGAGGAGAGGTTTATTTGGCTCATGGTTTCAGAGGGTTCCATTCATGTTTTGGTTTGCTCTAAAGCAGAAGCATCCTAGTGGAATGGTCTAGTTGAGGAGTGCCTCTCACCTCATGATGGCTGGAAACAGAGCATAGGGGAGAGCACCATAAAGATGTGTACTTTCCAAAGTCATCTCCCAGTGATCTACCTCAACTGAGCCTCATTTACTAACAACACACTCACATCTAAACATCAGTGTATTAATTCACTGATGAGTATAGCACTCCCATAATTGAGTCATTTTTTAGAGGTTTCTTGATCCAGTCAAGTCAGCAATTAGGATTACCTGGCACAATGCCTGTGTAAGTAACTTGCTCCACACAGTTTGACTGTTCATAGACAAAACTTTCCAAAGAATTTCTGCTCTATTCCTTCAGGAACTAGCAAGCATAATCCACTGCTGTGTACATGAGCAAACATTCCTGTTTTGCCAAGGAGGCATTGGTGCAAGGACAAATAAAAGTGCCACAAAGATTTCTTACTGTTTTGAAGTTGCTTTTTTCTTGATTCTATGTTGCTGTAACCTTTGATTATTTTCCAAGGTTCTGAGATAGTTGATTTTGATAGATTCTGCTTCACTTTTTATATACTTTGAGAAATACAAGCTTATGTTTCCTATCAGCTGAGAATTCTTTTGCTGATTTTGGATAAAACTTGTGAAAAGGCAGTGTACAGCTCCTTTACTACCACTACTTGATCTCTGAGCACCACCAGCACTCTGATCTTAGTGTTACAGCTCTAAACTATTGGGTGTGTTTGGCCCTTAGCTCTTAGCAGAGCCTTGTACCCTGGGTACCTGAAGCTCCTCAGCAGCTGGAGCTCATAGCTACTAGTGGCTGTTTGTCCCTCTTTCAGTGCTTAGATAGAGCATGCACAACAGCTCTTCTGCAGCTTTTCACAGCTTTCCATAGCTCTCAGTTCTTATCTCCCGCACTCTCTGTTCTTCAGCTGTTAGGTATTCTCAGGTTCAGTAGCCCTCAGTGTTTCCAGCTAAACCTCCTCAATTTGAGATTGAAATCAGGATGAGGCAAAGTAGTGTCACCTAGAAGTGACTTTATTGTGGCTTGTGCTTCAGTACAATGAGGCAATGAATTGGAGAGCGGTTTCTTAGACTGGCCTAATGAAGCCAGAGAATGATGGCTTTTACAGGATAAAAGACAGGCTTGCATATGTCAGTCTCCTACACAGGGAAGGTGCTCCTCATAGACTGGATTGGACATGTCCGCAATGTTGGCTGGGTCATCTGGGTGGCCTGGGCAGCCGGAATGACATAACCTGGAGTCCTTGCAAGATGTCTGGAGTGGTTGTGGTTGAAGTGAAATCTTCTGGAGTTGCAATTGTCAAAATGGTAGCTTCTAAAATGGAAGTAGTGGTTTCTATGGCTAGAGTGACACATCCCTAAATGGCTCCAAGGCATTTAGAGCACCCATGGCTATCATGATGGCATCCTGGATAGACACCAAAGGAGTGGCTTCTTGGTCAACACTTCCCACAACTTTCTTTGCAGTGACAAATCTGGGATTACAGCTGCTGCTGCCCCATGGATTTCCAGAGGTTACAGTAATGTTTATAGTTAAGCTAAACTGGGGAGTTGCAGAGATAACAGCAGTGGTCCTTTATCTGGCCCCAGTCTTTGTCCTACTGAATACAGATGTCTGAGTGCCCATCAGGATTGTGACAACAGCTACTGTTGATCTGTTTGGTGTAGAAGAGGGGTATGACAGCTGTCAGTTAAATATCTGGGTCAGTGATGCTGATTTCCACCAATCCCTGACAGCTTTGGCTGTTTGAAATAAAGAAATAGAAAAGCTAATTTTAATAGCAAAGATAGGATGTGAAAAAAATATTATTACTGATTACCTGGTTGAAAAGAACTTGGCTTGTTATGCATCACCCGTAGAGAATGGAAACCTTGATTCTTAATGAATTCCAAGCTCAATACAAAGTAGGTATCTTTTTTTCATAAATTCAATCCAGCACTTACTTTTTGGCGAGTGCTTTTGCAAGGAAAAGTGAAAAGTATCGCTTAGGGATAGTTGGGTCTTCCTAATCCATCTCACTTGAAACTGCCTTCTCTTCCTTTACTCCTCACTGTGTCTTTAAGTTCTTTTAAAGAAAAACTTCCCTCTCATTACCCCATTCAGGAGGGACGGTCTTATATAGGTCAGGTGACTCTACATTTTGGAATATAATTGATAGAACATGAAATATATACCTGACCCATAGAATGGCTAGAATTTTTTTGTTAGTCTTATGAGATTTTCCTTCTTGGCAATCTGAACTGAGGCAATAAAACAATCAATATCAGAAAGTTGAAACCAAAAGACTGTATAGAGGTGGGTTTCATGATTCAGAATCAGAATCAGGAAGTGACCATGGCAGGCCAGATTCTGAGGAAGCATATTCTCTGAGAGTTACAGAAAAGCTATACGCCCTATAGTATAGCCTCTAATGTGGAAGATAATCAATCTGCAGATTTTCCTTGGTTCTCAATGTTTTTCCTGTTTCAATATCAATTTATCCTCAAAACAAACTCCAGTTCTCAAAGCTTCTTGCCTTATTTCTTGTCTCTCACAACCAGTGGATCCCATATAGAACCCATCATCATCTTCAAAGCTGTCTGTAATGGCTCAGATTTTAGGGAATATATGAGTCACTTTGATTCTCTAACATGGTTTATGTTTCTCTTATAAGACCTCTAACAATAGTAATGAAAAAGAAAAGACCAGAGTTTCTTAAGTCAATTGATGGTAAAAATAGCTAAAAACATTAGATATTACTGAGATAATTAATTCCTAAAAATCTGCAATTGCTCTCTGTGATTTTTGCTTCATCAAATAATTTGTATGTATCTTTATATTGTTCAAATTCTTCTTTTCCTTTACATTGGAATGTCGCAATGGGAAGGATCTGTATGAAAAGGCAGTAGATACATCTCAGACTGGCTTTCTAAAATAAGACTTACAGCCATATTTTCTCAAAGGAGGTGTGTAGAAGAACATATGAAGGGAGACAACTGCCTCTATTAGGGTAGCAGAAACAGAAGGCAAAGTAGGAACTAAGTCAGACAATCATTCTGTATTTGTTTTTATGAGTAGAATAGGGAAATGTGCTCAGAGCATCTGTATAAAACTGAGGATGAGTAATTAAAATGTCTATAGAGCCTCTCTCCTAGTGCCGTTATAAGAAGATTCTAAAAAGAATGAGACACTAGAATCAGTCTGTATGCTTACATGCTGAGTCAAAAAAAATGGACTTTACTTGGAGAGATTTGAACACTTGAGTGGTTTTGGCAGTAATATTACTGATTGAAAAGTGGCAGGTGGCAGGTTCCTGTTGGGATAAATGCTTTTTGAGTCCATTGGTAGACACCCCAGGGGCCTGTATTTGAATCAAGCTGAAGGGAAACAAGGGGCAATTTTTGTCTTGTCTTATTACCAGAAATACAAGTTTAGGTAAGCAATATGAAGCAATCTTTGCAATCTTTTCTAGAAATCCATTTCCCTTTCAACAAGTAAAAGATTCCTATCCACCTGTGAGATTTTTTGAAATTCTAAAAGAAATTAAAAAAATATGTTTTAAAATAAATCAATGACATGGTACAAATGATTAGTTTCCTTTCTTGTTTATATCTCAGTTTTTTCAATTTTTTTATTAGTGTATGTTTGCAGTACACAATGATTACATTCCTTGTGGGAAGTTGGTACATGTACGTAACACATCTTAATTCTTTTTTTAAAAATTCATTTAACCTCCCCTTCCTTGCCCTCTCTTCCCTCTTGTGGTCTCCTTTCTTTTTACAAAAGATCTATCTTTTTATTTCCTATTTTGTGTTTCATTGTTATTAGCTCATGTTTGCAGTACATAATGTTTACATTTTTTGTGTGGAGTTAGTACATGTACATAGTACAGCTTAATAACTTCTTTCCCTTTTTACTTCCCTTTTTTCCCTTCCTCCCATCTCTGGATCTGCTTCTCATTTGAGAAAGATTTATCTCCCTATTTCCTATTATCTGTCATTTGTGTTGCTCTTTATTTACAACTTGAGCTTCTCATATAAGGGAAACTGTGTGATATTTAAGCTTGTGTATGGTTTATTTCATTTCACATTATGGTCTTAAGGTGCATTCATTTTCCTGCAAATGATTCAAGTTTATTATTCTTCATGAGAGAGTAGTAGTTGTTTGTAGTTACCATATTTTCTTTATTAGGTCATATGTTGATGGGCATATAGACTGATTCCAAGACTAGCTATTATAAACTGTGCTACTGTAAACATGTGGATGCATACATCACTATAATATGATGTCTTTAGCTCTTTTGGTAAGATACCTGGAAGGAGGATAGCTGAATTAAATGGAATTTATTTTAGTTTTTGAAGAATCTCTGGACTGATTTTCATAGTGGTTGTACTAGTTTATATACTCACCAACAATAGAGAAGTGTTCTTTTCCCCATTGCCTCTCCAGCATTTGTCATTATTTAATTTCTTGATGAGAGCCCTTCTTTCTAGGGTAAAATGGGTACTGTGGTTTTAATTTAAATTTTTCTGATGGCCAGTAATGAGCATTTCTTGATATATTCATTGACTTCTGTGAAGTGTCTATTCATTTATTAGCCCATTTTTGATTTGTACTTTTATGTTCAGAGATCTAAATTTTTGAATTCTCCTCCTTTTTTTGGTACCCGGAATCAAACTCAGGACCTTGTATTGCCAGGCAGGCACTGCACCACTCAGCTAAATTCCTGGCCCCAAAACTTGAACCAATCTGTTTCTTCAATGAGTAGTCTGTTTCTGTGAATCTTGGTTTTTTTCTTTCTTTTTTTTTTTTTGATACTGGGAATCAAACTCATGACCTTGTGTTTGCCAGGCAGGTGCTGTGCCACTGAGCTATATGCCTGGCCCAAATTCTTTATATAATATAGATTATGATTCAAAAGTATATTCCACAAATTATTTTAATAATACTTTCTTAGGGCTTCAGCAAAAAAATCTGTCAAGGTGAATTATATATTTTGGGGGAAATTACTAGTAGAGTAATTTAAGAAAGAAATAAGCATAATCTGGTATCAAGCAGGCATTATGTAAGATTGAGCAGTTCTATAAAAATGTATAATTTAATTTATTGTATAGGTTACTTTACACCAATTCTTATGTTTTACCAGTCCTTCCATTTCATTCTGGTGATAGGACTGATTATCTAAAGAGAAAACTTCAGGAATGGGGTTTATTTGATGTGTAGCTTAGTTATGATAAAACTATCTCCTAAAAATTACCAGACATTAAACTGAATACAACTCTCTTGAAACTAATAGTAGCTGAAGTATTCTGAAGCCAATGATCATTTTCTGCTTTTTGTGTATATGTAATCTCATAGACTCCTATAGTAATTGAACCAATCATTATTAACAACAAGAGCAGTAGTTTGGGGTAATTAATCATTGTTACATCTGGAATAGTGTCTTTACTGTTCAGTGGAAGAGCATACATTATCCTGAAGGAAGACAGTAACTGGAGGTGAAGATCAGACCTATGCAGTCTTTGGCAGATACCCTCTTAGTTTTCCTCAATCAATTGTACCAAAATAACTTCATGAAGATGGATTCAAGCTCATCTTGTATGAAAGCTCTGCTCACTCAATGACTGGACACTTTTTTGCCCTTATTTGGAAAGTTTCATGCTATTATTTCATAACAGATTTTTAATTCCATTTGTAATGTTTTTTCTTTTTATTATTTTTTATTTTAATGAGAATAGAATCAAGCAATATAAAACAGAATAAAGCCAATCAAAACAAAACAGTGTAAATGACACAGAACTTCAAAACAATGGGAAATCCACAATGGTTACCATACTGCCTCTTGTCTTCAAAGTAGCTGCAGATGCAGATACCTTCAGACATAGTAAAAATCAAACAAAACAGAACACAATAAACCAATAAAAACAAAACAATGAATGCAATAAAGGACTTCAAAACAAGATAAGAGTAAATACAAAATGGCTACCATAATATATCTTGTTGTCTTTGAAATAGCTGCCTATGCCATCGGATATAATAAAATCAAACAAAACAAAACAAAACAGAATAAAACTCAACCCAACAAAACAATAAAAATGATACTTCAAAGCAGGGTAATAGGGAATTAACAATGGCTACCACCTTTAGAAGGAGATCCCCCCATAGATACTACACTGCGTATTCTTATCCTCTGAATACGTCAGCAGACTACTGGCTTTAGATCTGCAAAGTCAGTGAAACACTAAACATTACAAGCATTGAATTATATTGTACCTCAGTAGCTATCATCACAGCCTGTGTTTCTCCAAATCAGCCAGTTGCTTATAGTGGGGGGAGTGTATGTGAGGGATTGGTTCCTTTTGTTTCCCAGCCCATGTACAAGAAGGGGCTGGCATCTGGCTCTCCCTGCAGTGGCCCATGCATGGTGTTGATTCACAGGGAAGGTTTGCTTTTTGGTGAATTCTTGTTCTCTTTCTCTGCAGTCTGCAAATGGCTTTGATTCACAGGAAAAGGCTTTATAGGGAATTCTTTTAGCTTTTACCCATTTAGTATGATGTTGGCCATTAATTTGTCATAAATAGCTTTTTATCAAATTCAGGTATGGTTCTCTTATACCTGTTTTCTTCAGCATTATTACCATAAAATGGTGTATGATTTTATCAGAATCCTTTTCTACATTTATTGACATGATGTGGTTTTTGATTTTGCATCTGTTTATGAAATGTATTACATTTATTGATCTACATATGTTGAGCTGTCCTTGCATCTTTGGGATAAAATTTACTTAGTCATGATGTATAATCTTTTTTAATTTTTATTTTTTATTTAAACAGAGAGGGAAAGAGCAAAACAGAAAAAAGGTTAGAAATAATACAGAATTTCAAAAAAAAATAAATAGTAAGAAATCACTAGTTGACACATTACATATTGTCTTCTTGGACATAGTTGTTCAAGTTACAAAATTAAAGCATACAATGTGGACATTCAAACAGTGAGGCTGCAAACAGTTCTGTTTACCAATCCAACAAAACCTTAGCAACATGGTTATCAATCCTATACACTTAAAGATATATGCAGTTATATCCTTTAGAGCACTTTCTTTTCCTCCTTTTGCTTTTTAAGTCCATTATATGTTTAGTTATATCATGTTTCAGGTTGCTCAGTACCTTACTGATCTATTTTGTTGTTGTTATTTACTTTTTTATTTTTCTTATTATTTTTTGTTTATTTTATTTTGAAGGTAGTAAAATACAGCAGAACAAGACAGGACAAAGCCAATTGAGACAGTGCAGTGAAATTGGTACGGAACCTAACAGCAGGTTACCGGGATAACAGCAATAGGTACAATAGTATATCTGGTTTTCTTCACAATGGTTGTTCCTTCAATCAAGTAGAGCAATATTGAACGAAATACCAAAATTATAAAAATAGAATATTGAATAGAGCAATACCATTGATCAGAACAGAGCAAAACAGAGAAAAAAATATTTGCCTTCAAAGAGATGCCAGAAGAAAATCCCCCTTATTTGCTTTATTGCATATAGTCAGACTCGCAAGAGATACTCAGATTTCTAGCTCTCACTTGCTAGCAAGGGAAGAGGGGTGATGAGATGGATGTTTGATTCTTAGCCCATGCGCCTGTAGGCTTACAGCAGCCCACCAGAGCAGCGTGCTGGCTGCCTGTTTTCCCAGAGTCCCAAGTTCTAACATGGCATGGATCTCAGGAAATGCTGGTATGGTTCTCACCCTGGGGTGGCTGTGGCCTCCCAAGCAATGTTCTAGCTGCCTGTTTTCCCAGCGCCTCAAGTTCCAACATGGTGCGGGTTTCAGGAAACGCTGATACAGTTCTCACCCTGGGGGGACTGCGGCTTGGGAGGGCACAGCCACTTACCAGAGCGGCATGCTGGCTGCCTTTTTTACCAGCGCCCCAAGTTGCAACATGGTACAGATCTCAGGAAACGCTGATATGGTTCTTGGCCTGGGGCAGCTGTGGCTCGGGAGGCCACAGCCACTTAGCAGAGCGGTGTGTGGGCTGCCTCTAATCTTTTTGATGATGTGCTGTATTTTATTTCCTGATATCTTTTTGAGGATTTTTGATGTATGTTCTATAAGGAAATTGGCCTTTAGTTTTCTCTTTGAGTGGGCCTTTATCTGGTTTTGGAATCAGTGATACTGATTTCTGTAAATAAATTTGGAAGCACATTGTCCCTTTTGATTTCTTTGAAGAACTTGAGGAATATAGACAATGTAACATTCTTAAAGGTTTTATATAACTTAACAATGAATCCATTAGGTCCTGGGAAGATTCTTTATTACTGTCTCAATTTCATTGTTTGCTATTGGATTGTTCAACACTTTTGTGCCTTAGTGGGTTAGGTTTAGTAATTAGCATGTATACATGATTCTATTTCTTCAAGCTTTTCCAATTTATTGGAACAAAATTTTTCATCGTAGTTAGTAATTATGTTCTGAATTTCTACAGTTTCTGTTGTGATTTTTGTCTTTTTTGTTGCTGATTGTGCTAATGTGAGTCCTTTTCTTTTGGTAACTTTGGCTAAGGGTTTATCTTCTTTGATTATTCTTTTAAAGGAAAAAACTCTTTGACTAATTGATTACTTTTCATTGTTTTCTCAGTCTTGATTTCACTGATTTCTGCTCTAGTTTTTTATAATTTACTTCCTTAATTTTGAGTTGGGCCTGGATTGTTGTTGGTCAAGTATCTCAGGGTTCCTCATAATGCTATTTATTTCAGCTCACAATTTTCCTAATGTTAGCATTGATTACAGTGAAGTTTCCTCTTGGTACTGCTTTCATGGTGTCCCAGTGGTTTTGGTGAGTTGTACAGGATTTGTCATTAAATTTCAGAAATTTTAAAATTTCTTTCTTTATTTCCTCTACAACTCATTAATATTTTAGGAGTTTGTTATTAATTTTCCAAGTACTTCTACATTTTATGTGATTTCTCCTGTCATTGATTTCTATTTTCACTTCACACTGGTTTGACTCTAAATATGGAATGATTTTGCTTCTTTTATATTTATTTAAGCAGGTTTTGTAGAATAGTATGTGATCCGTTTTGGAGAAAGTACTGTGTGCTGCAGAAGATAATGTATACTCCGTTTTAGTGGGGTAGAATCCTCTGTAGATATATATTAAATTCTTATGCTCAAAGGTATGTGTCAACTCTGAAAATTCTTTCTTGAATTTTTGTTTAGTTGATCTATCTCTTTGCAAAGTGGATTGTTAAGATCTCTCACTATGATTGTGTTAATATTTACTTGATCTTTAATGCTCAGCAGTGTTTGTTTTATGAAGATAGATGTTAGAGTATTCGTTGTCTAAATATTTATAAGTGTTGTCTTTTCTTTTGCCATGTCTGAGATTAATATTGCTACCCCTGTTTGTTTTCATGGTATTGGTGCAGGAAGTACTATTTTCCAACTTTAGACTTTTAGTTTATAAATATCATTTGGATTTGATAATTTTCTTGACTTCAACAGACTGTTGGATTCTGTTTTTTAATCCAGCTTGGCAATCTGTTTTGAGAGTTGAGGCTATTAATTTTGAGAGATATTATTGAAATGTATTGATTATTTACTATTATTGCAATTTTTCTCTGTTATTGACTCCCTTGTTTTTCTTCTGTCATTTTTGTTGCTGTTTATCCATTGATCATACTTGGTGTTTTCATCATCTGAGTTTTTAGATTTATTAGTTTCATTCTTTCTGTCTAGAGTATTCTTGAGCATTTTCTGGATGTTGATTTAATATTCCCATATCTCTTGAGCTGGTCTTTTTCATGAAATGTGTTTATTTCTCTATTTCAAAGGAAAGCTTTGCTGGGTACATTAATCTGGGTTGGAAATTGTCTGCTCTTAGGGCTTGAAATACTTCAAATTCTTCTGGTCTTAAATATTTTTGTTGAGAAGTTTGCTGTAGTTCTAATGGATTTACCTTTATATGTGACTTTGTTTTTCTCTGACTGCTTTCAAGATTCTAGATTTTTTTTGGTTGGATATCTGGCAATTTAATAAGGATATGTCTTGGGGAGATTTTTTTCATCATAGTTGTTTAGTATTCTGGAAGCCTCACTTCCTTGTATGTTTAACTCTTTTCTCATATTTGAGAAAATTTTCTGCAACAATTTCTGTAACATTAATAATTATATGTGTGATGTTTTCTAGCTTTTCTTTAACTCCAAATAGCCTTAGATTGGTCTTCTTGGGATCATCCAGTAATTGCTGGGTGATCCTTTCTTGCCCTCTTATTTTTTATGGCTTCTTTGAATGCTTCTTCATAATTTTCCATTTTGTCTTCAATTTTAGTCACTCTGCCTTCACATTGGTCACTTCTAAAATTTATGAATTCTGTACAATCTTTTATTTCATGTGTTTCTGTGTGATATATTTTGTGAAATTTATGTCTTTGTTGAATTTTTCTTTCACATTTTAAGTCATTTTGGTCAGCTCTTCTAATTTTTAACTTATTTTCCCCAAATCCACATTGGGCATTTTCAGTGATAATTCTATGAACTTTTGGTTCATTTCTTATTTCAACTCATCTCATTTCTTCATCTATCTTTCATATTTTTGTAGTGTTCCATTACCTGGTATTTGGTTTCATTCCATTTGGGAGGGAACATTGATCTGCCTTACAAGAGCTGATAGACCTTAGATGTCTATTGCCTTAATTTCCCATTAACCTGTGTGGTGTATGTATTATCTTTGTTGTTGTGTTGTTTTTCATTCTCTCTCTCTCTCTCTCTCTCTCTCTCTCTCTCTCTCTCTCTCTTCATATTGAAGCCTGGCAGAATGGGGAGAACTTTTAGTTTATATGGAGATTTTTAGTAAGATGCTGCCTCCCATGATGTATTTTCTGCTTCATATGCGCAGAGATTTATGTGATTTAGACTGTGCCACTATGTTATGCAGACAGAATTATTTCTGTTTATAACAGCATCAACAGATACAATCATACATCATTTATATATGATAGATGTTATTTTTACACCTTCCATTTATCAATAATTTTTGTAGACTATCTTCATTTCTTACTGGTAGCTGTTCTGCAATGTGGAGGAAGAAGTGAAGAGAAGAGATTGAAGGGTGGGTGAAAAAAAGAGTAAGTAAGTGCGATAGTAAGGGCAATGGAGCTAGGTGGGAGAAACAAAAAGAAAATTAGATATGGTGTCAGATTTTATTGTATTTTTAGTTGGATTGAACAGTGTCGAGAGTTTGAAGATGATATTTCTGGCAGTGTGATGCAATATGTGAGAAGGGAAATAGATTTATTTTGTGATTGAGGAAAACTATGTTGCTGTTGGAATCCATTGATAAGTTCGTGTACTTGTAATGTGGAGAGGAGGTTTGGGTGAACAGGTGGCCAGGTATGATACAGAAGAGCCAAAGGAAAGGAATAGAGAAGATAGTGGGTTGGTATAGGAAAGCATAGGAGTGACTGTGAGAACAGACCAAACATATTTAGAACCTTGAGAAGAGAATTTTAGACTGACAAAAAGAACTAAGAAATAGAATTGCTATGAGATTTTGAGGTGAAGAAACTAAAGAGGGAGATGAGAACAGGAAGAAAACCTAGACATAAACCAAGTTAAAAGAATTAAAGAAAATAAAACCGAACTATCTGACTAACCAAACAAACAAACAAACACAAAAACCATAAAAAAGAGAGGTAGGGGCACCCAAACAATACCAAATCAAACAATACAACACACACACACACACACACACACACACAAACATAGAAGATATTTGATGAGAATTCAGTTTAAACATTCCAGCAAAGAGGCTACATGAATCACATGTAGCCTCTTTACCAGAAAGCCTGGGAGATGGTGAAGCCTAGCATGTATATACTTAAGTCCTCACTCTCAGAAGTCTGCAGTTTTCCTGGGGTATATGTGCCCACTTGCTGGAATCTGCAGTCAGTCCCTGATGCTCTTTCTAGGATGTGCGAAAGTGCCATGGTCTATGTCAGTGGCCCCTAAGCCCTATGCAATTATTGATGTGGAAAATCTAGCATTTGTGATTGGTTCATTGTCTAGTGCTTAGATTGGTGGTGTGAGTGCTACACCTGCCTAGGAGTGGAGCCAGCATACGATGTAATGGTGGGAAGAAGGTGTGTGTCTCTTTTCCAGTTCCTGCCTTGCTGTTTGTAGCGGCCATGAATGGCTGCCCTGCCGTGCCACACTGCCTTGGAGCCAACTGAGTATAGACGAAAACCTCCAAGAATTGCAAGAAATAAACCTTTCCTTCCCTAAATTTGGGCATTGGGTATTTTGTCTCAGTGATGAGTAAAAAGTAATTAAGACAGCAGGGATTCCTAGTCCCCAGCGAGCATGGTGGAGATTTTGTAATTAGAGCAATGGCTGCAATTCCTTCTTCCCCACTATGCTAATGACTCCATGAGTCTGCACAGTTCCACTTTGTACTCTGGTTTCAGGTGACCCCTGTATTTTCCAGATGGGTGTAGGCTCTGGCACACTGGTGTGCAAAGCAAGAATAAAACTGACTCAGATCTGTGATCAGAGTTGAGGACTGTGACCCTGCAATCCAGGAGACATTCAAAACTCATTCTAGACTGTTAGGAGATACTGCCTACAACTCAGCTGACCTGCATGCTGCAGAGCTGACACTAGTCAATCTGTGTGCACTTGCCTATAGCTTGGTGGGCACTCTGGGCAAGAGATCTATTTAGGCAAGTGGTGTGTACCAGGGATCATGTACATGCACACTGATGAATTGGCCAGTTTTTTAGATGAGTAGGCTCGTGAGTTGTGCCAACTCAGTGAGGATATGCTTCACATGTATATCCCCTCTCTGACCTGAGTCTGGTGTGTGTGGGGGCAGAGTCTGAAGTATGTACTGGAAGGGAGAGCCCAGGAATTCTGCTTTTCCCAGTGTTTGGAGAGGGAGAGCTATATGTGTGAGCCTGGTAAATATAAACTGTGCCCCAGAAAACTGGTCTCTGCTGTGCTAGATTGGTCTGGCAGACTTCTGACCTCACTATCAAAATGGCTGTTCCCTGGTGGGACAGGGAACAGGGTCATCTGACCTGCCATTGCAGCACCACTTCTCTTTCTTATTGTCTGTTTTCCCTGATACACATATCAGCTCTCTAATTTTGTATTTCAGCATGAAACCCCCTTCCCACCTTCTGAATTCCTTCCTTCTCAGAAGGTCTTTTCTGAGCTTCTCTGGTATGACTCCTCCTCTAGTTAGACATGTTGAATGTGATCAATTCCTGTGTTTTTGAATGAGTGGTTTCTTTTGGTAGATGGGAAATACAGTCAGTCCTATGGTCTCTGCTGGATGGATGGGGGTTTGAGTGGACTGCTTGAATTAACGTTGACAGTCTCAGAGTCTGTTTGCTTTCTTTTCTCCTGGGCAAGGTCCTCTTCCAGGATCAGCTCAATTACCCAGTCTTCATCTCTTCTGCCCCATGGAGCAGGAAGCAAAGTGTAGAGTTAGCTCTAGTTGGTGGATGGTTTTGCCCTTCCACAAGGGATAATACATGTCTGATGCAGGCCCATTTTCTTGTGTTGGCATTTTACTGTTCTGTATGGAGCTACTTGTTCACATTGGAGAAGTGCCGCACACATTTGGCACAGAGTTGCTTGCTCAAGATGGGGGGAGAGGGTACCATACATCTGGTGTATTTGGTTGTTTGCATTGGGAGAGGGGCCCCGTTTGTCTGGTCCAGGTCTTCTTGCTCCTTTCCCTATTTCCTATTATATATCTTTAATCTTGCTGCCTATTTGTATTTTGATTTTCTCATATAAGAGAAACATGTGGCTTTACACTAAGCAGTTACCCTTTTAAATTGTTTAGAAATTTTACACTAAACAATTTAAAAGTTGTCATGATTCAAGTTAAAATTTAGTCAAATTTATCAAGTTACTCAAATTTCTTGAATGACTTATCCAATTTTTAGTCTTCATATTTGTTTTCACTTTCTCTACATATATTTAGTCTACCTCTATACATATATTATTGCACATATTTTCATTAATGTTAGTGTAGACACTGTGACCAGTTATAAAAGAGTACAACAGTAATTGTTTTTAATATATTTGTGAGACAAAGCTTTCACACCTAAAATTTAAGTTTATTGTAATTAAAGAATTGTGATTCTTTGGTGAATCATAAAGAAGATAAAGTAAATATCAGATAACAAGTATATAAGTTAGTGTTCTCCAGAGCAAAAGAATCAATGGGATTTGTTTACTTAGAGGAATTGATTCAATATAATTATGATGACTGAGAAATCTCACTGTGATATTCTGAAGCTTACAACCTTTTTTTCTAAAAAGATCTCTTTACCTGGGCCTGAAAATGCCCAATGTGTAATATTAGATCCTTAATATGATGAATAGATTTTTAAAAATATTATGGCTTTTTATGCATTATCATCCTCTAATATGCCAGGAAAAGCCAAACAAATTGTCTCAAGTCAGTAAAAAAAACTTGGTAAGAAGCAGAATATTTAAGGACAATTTTAGATGGAGTCTTTATAAGAAATAAAATAGAACTAGAAAAAAAGAACAATTACCAAGGCTAAGCCTGGCATGCATTACAATATTCTTTTAGTGTGCCTTTCAGTTACTCTGCTCTGTTTTTATTTTCTTCACCATTCTACCCACTCTGCTCTGTTTTTATTTTCTTTACCATTCTGCATGCAGAGCTAAGTTTGGAATTTTTTGAAAGCTCACTAAGTCAATTTTCTCTGGAAATAGTACAACACTGACCACTTAATATTCTTCTTCTCTACTATTGTTCTCTTTTGAGCTGACTCAGGTATCCAACAGGCCTGTTCAAGCTTGATTACAACCTCTACTACCCTGCTAATGTGCCGTTTAACCTCTTTTCAAAAAGGGAATCTAAACCTGAAGAGGTAAAAAAAAAACCCTTCAGATGTTTTCTTTCCACTTTCAATTGTCTTATATCTGATTTTTTTCAGATGTCATCAGTGTTGACCTTTTCTATGGTTCTTTCTCTTGCCTCACCTCTAGTCCTGGGACCACACAGGGTTATGTCTGTCAATGTCAGTGCTTGTGTAGAGCATTGAAGTTGAACTTATCAGGAACAAGAAGATATACTCAGAGTCCTGAAAGCCTTTTTATGACTCTCTCAATAGCAGCATGATAAAATTTGTATTTCTTGATATATCAAGTGAAGTGGGTCTTTAATATGTATCTCTAGCATATTTTTATGAGGCACTATGGTAGATAACTTATATAGTTCTTTGATGGTTTCAGGACTCTCTGCAGATAACAAACCTGCAAATGTTTAACTTCCTTATATAAAATTATGTACGATTTGCATATTAACTGTGAACATCTTTTATACTTTATATTATCTTGTTACTGAAAACACCTAAAAGATGTAAATTATATATGAATAGTTTGTCTTAATTACTCTTCTCTATTGCTGAGGCAAAATACCTAATGCCCAAAGTTAAAGGAGGAAATGCTTATTTGGCTCACAGTTTGTAAAAGTTTCAGTTCATAATCAGCTGACTCCAAGGAAGAGTGGGGCAGCAGAGGGAAAACAGTTCATGACAGTGGAAGACAGCAAAAGCAATAGCGTGAAAAAGAAAGGAGCAAGCCTCTTTTCCTCCCTTATATTGTATGCAGGCTACCTGCCCTAGTTCAAGTGTAACACTGACACTCCCAGTCCCAGCATTATACAATGAACCAATCACAAACTCTAGATTCAGCCACCTCTGAAAGGCCTCCCCCGCCACGACCACATGAGGCTTTGACACAAACTATGACATTCTGCCCTTGAATCCCCAAGACTCATGTGCATACTTTTATGCAAAAGGCACTAAGACCATCTCTAAGAGTTGCCAAACTTCTAACAGTTTAAGCATTGCTGAAAAGTCCTAGTCTCCTCTGAGATGTAAGGCAAGCTTTTAGCTATGAGCCCATGTACAACTGAGAAGAAAGTTAAACACTTCAATGTTCAATGGTACAATACAACCATTTCCATTCCAACAGTTACAAACAGAGGTATATAAAGGAATGAGACCAAGGCAAGTCCAAAATCCACCAGGGCAGACATTAAGTCCTGTAATTCAATGTGCAGCATCCAGGAAAATCTGTGGCAAATTGTGAAATCCAAAGGGTGGCTCCATCCCTATAGAACTTCCAGTGAATGTAGCTCCCATGATTTATCTATTGGGCTGGCTTTGCTCCGTCCTTGCAGGTTTTTTTCAGATGACCCATGTTCCTGTCTTCCCCAAACTTCTGAGGTGTCCACTGAAACTTTGGCTTCGAGCTCACAGCTTTGCAAACTTCCCTCTCAGGGACATATTGCCTGGCCTCCCAGGCCTTCTCACATTGGGGTAGAAGTCTTCTTAAACCCACAACTCTTGCATTCTGCATGCAGCATATTACTGGAAAAACAAAACAAAACAAAACAAAACAAAACAAAACAAAACAACAAAGCAAAGCAAAGCAAACCAGACCTGAGGATCAGTGTAACAGAATAGAGGATGAAGACAAAACTACAAACACTCAGCCACCTTATCTTTGACAAAGAGGCCAAACATGTTCACAAGAAGAAAGCTAGCCTCTTTAATAAATGGTGCTGGAAAAATTGGCTTTCAACATACCAAAGGCTAAAACTGGACCTATGCCTAACACCATCCACTGAACTAATGTCAAAATGAATCAGATATCTAGTAAAACAGAAACACTAAATCTACTGGAAGAGAAAAAAGGCAGAAATCTCAAAGGCATAGATATAGACAGAGAGTTGATCAACAAAATGCAGACTGCAAGGGAAATATTACAAAGAATCAACAAATAGGATCTGACATTATTTTATTATAAATTTTAGTTTAAAGAGAAAAAACACAGAAAATAAAAACAAACAAGAGACATACAAAAACAACTGTAAGAACAGCAAAAACACTAAAAAAGCAACAATATAGGCTTTCAAAACAAGATGATAGGAATTTAACAATGGTTGTAATATTATCTTCAAAAAGTTGCTTAGATTACCAGATATAAACATGTAAAATTGATCTAATCTTGTATTAACTGTTCCTTTCCAAGAACTAATAGAATTAGTAGTATAATCATCTTAGCTATTTTATGTATATATAAACAAATTTATATGTTTTCCCTTTTCCATTCTTTTTTCCTTTCCCCTATCCCAGTTATTTTTCTTGTTTGAGCAGTTTCTTACCCTTTAACAATACCTATTATAGATAGTGGATCTTATTTACTCTTTCAGTTTATTACACTAGGGAGACAATACATGTGAGTCTGATTTATTTCACTTATGAATATGGTTCAAATCTCTTCCATTTACCTATAAAAGCCTCAATGCAATCCTGCTTTATAGCTGAGTAGTACTCCATTTTATAAAAATACCATATATTTTTTATCCATTCCTCAGTTGGGCATTTGGGTTTTTTTTTCAAGATTTGACTATTACAAATTGTGCTTCTATGAACATGGGTACACATATATCACTGTGGTATGATATTTTCAATTTTTATTGGAAAATGCCCAGAAGTGGGATAGCTGGGTCAAGTGGGACCTCTAGTTCTAGGTTTTTGAGGAACTGCCACACTGATTTCCAATGGTTGCACCAGTCTACACTCCCACAATAGTGGAGAAGAGTTCCTTTTTCCCCACAGCCCCTCCAGTGTTTGTTATTGGTTGATTTCTTGATGATATCCATTCTTTGTGGAGTGAAATGGAATCTAGCATTGTTTTAATTTGCATTTCTCTAATGATGATTTATGCTGAGCATTTTTTCATACATTTATTTGCCATTTGTATTTCTTCATCTGAGAAGTGCTTAATCATGTCAGACGACCATTTTTGGAGTGGGTCTTTGAATTTTTGAGACCTGATCTTTTTAAATTCTTTATATGTTCTAGATAGAAGTCCTTTGTCTGAAAGAAAGTTGGCTAAGATATTTTCTCAGTTCATGGGTTTTTTTTCACTCTGTTGGAGATTTCTTTTGACATGCAAAAACTTTTTAATGAGATGAGGGATCTCACCTTATTAAAAAGCCTTTGTACAACAAATGATAACAATAGAGTGAAAACAACCCACAGAGTTGGAAAAACTTACAGCCAGTTTTCCCACAGACAAAACACTAGAGCATATAAAAGACCAAAAAAATTAGACTCCACAAATCCAAAGATCCAATCCAAAAGTGGGCATCTGAGATGAACACACATTTCTCAGATGAAGAAATACAATTGACAAATAAATACATGAAAAAATGCTCAATGTTATTTGTCATTTGAGAGATGCAAATTACAGCTACACTGAAATAGCATCTCATCAAGAAAAACAGATATTAAAAAAACAACCAGTAATAAATGCTTTGGGGGCTGTGGGGGAAAGGGAACCCTTTTCCATTGTTGGTGGAAGTGTAGACTGGTGCAACTGCTGAGGAAATCAATGTGGAGATTCCTCAAAAAGCTAGGATTGGAGGCCCCATCCAACCCAGCTATTCCCCTTCTGGGTATCTTCCCTGAAGAATTAAAAATGTCTTACCACAGCAATATATGTGTACCCAAGTTTATAGCAGAACAATTTTTAATAGCTAAATCTTGGAAAGAACCCAAATGCCCATCAACTGAGAAATGAATAAAAAAGTGGTTTTTTATAAAATGGAGAATTACTCAGCTATAAAGATAAACTTGAGGCTTTTATAGGTAAATAGATGGAACTAGAGACCATACACACAAATGAAATAACTCAAACTTGCATGAGTAAATATCATATTATCTCCCTAGCATATGAAACTGAAAGAGTAAGATCTAAAATGTACAGTAGATATTGTGAAAGGGAAAGGAACTGCTAGAAAGGAAAGAATACCTGGGATGGGGGAAAGAAGAAAACAAAGGAAGGAAATATATACATAATAGCTAAGATAATTGTACTAATTCTATTAGTTCATTGAAAGAAACAGTATTTATATTGTTTGATCAATTTTGCATGCCTAAATCTTGTAATCTGGGCAACTATTTTGAAGACAATATGCAATATAATAACCATTGTTAATTTTCTATCATTTTGTTTTGAAATTCTGTATAATTTTTATTTTTGTTCTCTTTTTAAAAATAAAACTATTTGACAAAATCACACAAATTATATATAAAGGAAAGCCTATCAGAATCACAGCAGATTTCTCAACACATATCTTTGAGTCATGGAGAGCTTAGAGTGAAGTATTCTAAGCCCAAAGGTAAACAACTTCCAACCCATATTGATCTACCCAACAAAATTACCTTCCATAATTGATGGACAATTAAGAATCTTCTATGACAAAGATCACCTGAAGAAACTTATGGCTACCAAAACAGCATTCCAAAAATTTTTGAAGTATCTTCTAGAAAAAGATAATGGAGACAACAATTCCATGAATTTCAATAGAATTAGTCCACTAGAAAAGGCAAGTTTTTTAAGAGAGGCGAAAGAAAGGGAATCAACAACAGGAAAATAATAGGACAAGTATAAGTGAATATATATATATCAGTTTTAGCCTTCAATGTGAATCATCTCAATTCACCAACTAAATGAAACAGATCAGCAAAGTGAGTCAAGAAGCAAGATCTAACAATGTGCAAAGTGAATCAAGAAGCAAGATCAAACAATTTTCTGTATACAAGAAACATATTTAACACAAAAAGAAATTAATAGGCTGAAAGTGAAAAGATGGAAAACAATACTCCATGTAACAAGACCTAGGAAAAAAACCAAGAATATAAAGTGTACTTCAAGCCAAGACTGTTCAGAAGAGACAAAGTAGTTTACTATCTAAGAACAGATAATAGTCATAAATATATGTGTACCAAATGCCAGCACACCTAACTATATAAAATAAATATTAACAGACATGAAAAATCAAATAAGCACCAATACAATTGTAATGAGGGACCTCAATACACTATTCTCACAAATAGATCAACTTGACAAAAAATCAACAAAATATCAGAACTGAAAATTTTTGAACAAATGGTTTTACTAGATGTCTACAGTGTTTGCTCTCACCTCAGAGTACACATTGTTCTCAACTACACATGAGACATTCTACAAAAAAGGCTACACAATAGTTCATACAACATGCTTACAAAATGCAACAGAACTGAAATTTCCCATGTATATTATCAGATCACAGTGCAATGCAATTGAAAATCAGTGGCAAAAAAATGACACAATATGCATAAACATATGGAAATTAAATAACATCCTCATGAACAACCAGTGGGTCACAGATGAATTCAAAGAAGAAATTACACAATTTATACAATGCAATGTTAATGCCAGTACCACATACAGGAACTTATGGAATGGAATGAAAGCAGTCTTATGAGGGAAATTTATAGCAGTGAATTCCCACATTAGAAAAAGAGTGAGGTCAAATAAATAACTTATAATTGAAACTTGAGATTCTAGAAAAAGAAGAGCAAGTTAAACTCAATGTGCATATGAGAAGGAAAAGAAAGTATTAGAGCAGTAATTAATGCAGTTGAGACTAAGAACACAAAACAATGAATCAGTGAATCAAAGAGTTGTTTCTTTGAAAGATTAAATAAAATCAACAAACTTTATCCAACTTTATACAAAAAACAGGAAATAAATGACTCAAATCCATGTAATTAGAATTTAAAAGGGTAAAATCATGACAGATCCTACAGTAATACAGAAGATCTTTAGTACCCACTTTGAGAATCTGTACTCTAATAGTATTGAAAACACAGATGAAATGGACAGATACATTGATATATATGAATTACCAAAGTAGGATTAAGATATAAAATTACAAATAAACCAGTATGTCAATGAAATTGAAAATAATTTAAAAAAACTACTCACAAATAAAAGTCCAGGTCTTCATGAATTCACTGCTGAATTCTATAAGAAATTTAGATAAAATCTAATGACACTACTCCTCAAACTCTTTAACAAAATTGACAGAGAAGCAATACTCCCAAAGTTATTCCTGGAAGTGAGCATTACCCTGATATCAAAATCAGAGAAGGATCCAATCCAAAAAAAATCTACAGGCCAATCTCCTTGATGAACATAGAACCAAAAATCCTCAATAAGATACTTACTAGCAAACAGAATGTGGCAAATCATCAAAACAATTACACACTATGAGGGCTGATCCATCCTAGGGATACAGGGATGGTTTAACATACAGAAATCAATAAATGTAATGCACCACATTAACAGAACCAAGGATAAAACAACATAATCATATAAATAGATGCAGAAAAAACCAAAGTCTAACACTCATTCATGATAAAACCCTAAAGGAAAATGAAACAGAAGGAATTTATCTCAATCTGATAATAGCCATGTATGACAAACCAATAGGCAGCATCATACTAGAAGGTCAATAACTTAAAGCTTTCACTTTAAATTCAGGAACAAGACAAGGATGTCCACCATTATCATTACTATTCAATGTAGTTCTGGAAACATTAGCCAGAGAAATTAGGCAAGAGAAAAAAATAAAAGGAAGATAGGAATGGAAGATGTTGAACTATTATTTGTCAATGACAAGATACTCTACATAGAAGACTCCCCAAAACACCACCAAAATATTCCAAGGTTTAATAACCAAATTCAGTAGCATAGCAGGATACAAAGTCAGCACTGAAAAATAAGTATAATTCCTATACACAAATAACAAATTAACTGAGGAAGAAATTAGGAAGCCACACCTTTCACAATAGCATCAAGAAAAATGAAATGGGAATAATACTGTGAAAAAAAGGAGATTGATGAAGATATCAGAAATTGGAAAAATATTTCTTGTTCTTGAATATCAAGAACCAGTATACTGAAAATGGCCATACTTCCAAAACTCTTCTATGGATTTAATGAAATTTTGATCAAAGACATATAGCATACTCACAGAACTAGAGAAAACAATCCTAAAATTTAGTTGGAACTAGAAGAAACCTGGAATGGCAACAGCAACTCTGGGCAACAAAGGCAAAGTGGGCAGCATAATCCTTGACTTGAAATTATACTACAAAGCTCCTTTAATTAAAAACATCATGGTACTAGCAAAAAAATCCTGACCCAAGGACCAATGGAAGAGAGTAGAAGGTCTTGAAACAACTTCAAACACACTTAGCCAATTTATCTTTGGGCACCTGCACTGTAGGAAAGATAGCCTCTTTAAGAAATTGTACTGGAAAAAAAATGGCCTTTCTCATGCTAAAAACTAAACCTAGACTCATATCTCTCATCACACACAAACCTAAAATCAAATGGATCAAAGTCTCAACATGAAAACAGGAAAAAACTTCTAGAAGATAGAATATGGAAATCCCTAGAAGATATAAGTTTAGGCAAATACTGTATGAATGAAACCTTGATTGCATATAAAATATTACAAAGAATTAACAACTAGGATCACATCAAATTAAAGGCTTTTGCACTGGAAAAGGAGCTACCAACAGAGTGAAAAGACAAACCACAGAATGAAAAAATAATTTTACCAAGCTATTCCTTGGTAAAAGGACTAGTATCTAGAATATATACATAACTAAAATAAAAATCAGAAACCCAAAATTTAAAGGTTCAACCACAAAATGGGCATTGAAGAAGAACAGACATAAAATAAATACATAAAGATGTTCATTATCACTGGTCATTCAGGTGATGCAAATTAAAACAAAACTGAGATTCCATCTCTCTCCAGAAGAAATGGCTATTATCAAGAAATCAACCAGTAACAAATGCTGGTGTGGGTGGGGAAAAAGCAACCCTTCTTTACTGTTGATGGGAATGTAAATTGGTACAACCACTATGGAAATCAGTATGGAAATTCTTCAAAAAATAAAAATAAAAACCTAAAACTAGAGGTTCCATTTGACCCAGCTATTTTCCTTCTTGGTATTTTCTTGAAAGATTTAAAAGCATCATACCACAGTGATATATGGCCACCAACTTTTATTGCACAATTTATAATAGTGAAATCTTGGAAAGAGTCCATATGCTTATCAATGGATGAATGAGTAAAGAAAATGTGGTTGTTATATAAAATGGAGTACCACTGCACCATAAATAAGGATAAATTTGAGACATTTTTGGGTAAATGGATGCACCCTGAGAATATAATTCAAGTGAAATAAATTAAACACTGTATTTAAATATTGCATTGTTTCTCTTGTATGAGAAGCGCAAAGGTTACATAAGGTGCAAAATGGAAGATAGATAATTGGGAAGTAGAAGAATATATTCAAATGTGAAGAGAAAAAATGAGGGGGGAGGGGAAAGGGACTAGTGATAACAAAGATGGAAGGAAAACAATAGAAGAAAATTTTGTAAATGGAGGGGGAAGACCAATTAAAAGGAAGTGAGGGAATGGGAAAAAAGAGAATTAAGTTATTCATACAGTTAGGGCTGGGGATTTAGTTCAGTGGTGTAAGCACCTGCCTGACAAACGTGACGTCACAAGTTCAATCCTTGGTACAAAAAAATCACTCAAGTAAAGTTATTCGTACAGTTACAAATTCCATATGATGATTGTAATCATTATGTGTATCAAAAGTGTACCAATAAGATAAAATAAATTAAAAAAGAACATCTGTTGTTTTGAATGTAGTTAATATAATCCAATCCAACTGTTTTGTACAACAATTCGCCTATGTTGCTATTGTTAATATGTATACAGCAGTATTTAAGTTCATGAATGCTTCTGCTTCTAACCAATTTGGTTTACAAACAAAAACTTTTGGCAAATTTTTCTTCTGTTCAAAAACTATATTTGGTGACAAACCAACCACAGCCATCTCCACACAAATACAAATGTACCCATCTTCCCCCAAATTGTAAAGCAACTTAATTTTGTGAACTGAGCCATTCCTGTATTTCATCCCTTTGTACTATGAATCCGTTAAGGTCAGGGAGTCAGTTTTACTGATGTATTTATCTCTGCAATTTATACCATACCCTCAAGGCACAGAAGAATTGATTAATAACAGTCTATCCACCAATTAGATGGATAAATAATTTTGGCTCAAATCCAGCTCCAGATATTTGCAAGACAAAAATTCTGTGCTGTTTAAAGGGGCTCAATATCTTGGGGCTTTTATTGTTCTTTTTTGCAGTTGGATATCAAAGCTAGGGCCATGTGATCATGGTTTTTAACACTGTCCTATATCCCTAGCCTTTTATGTTATTGATTTTGAGATAACATATTATTAAATTACCCAGTCTGGCCTTGAAATTGTGATTCTCTTGCCTTAATATTGTAAAAAATCATATTTTTGGTGAAATATCATTATGGTATCTTTTGGACCTTGTGCCTATGAATTATTTTTTAAAAAAATAGGAAATATTGAAAGCCAATTTACATCATTAATCACAGAAAATCAGTAATATCACACCTTTCATAAAGAAAATGGATTCTGTTGAGATGTAATGATTGGAATGAGCTGTCTTTTGCACAAATTAGTTAACTGGCACATAAATAAGGAAAGATACTGTGATAGTCATAATTGTCTTTGAAGTCAAGAAAATCTGAGTTCAAATTCTTGATCAGCTAATTATTGATAAATGCATGATCTAATGAAATTTACTGAGCCTTTCTGGACCTTGGTTTTTTTCAATTGCAAAATAAAAGTGATAACAATATTTACCTTACTAAGTTATTAACAGGGTGAAAAAGTTTCTGGCACATAGAACTCCCTCAGTAGTTATGGGTATTATTATTAACAAGGATGATGTAGAGAAAGTTCTTATGTCATCTGACTGTGGGACAATTAGGTTGGTTAACTTTTGAACTCCTTCATACACTAAAATTTGATTTTAAAATCATAACTACTATTTAAAAAATAACTCAAGTGACATTGTGAAAAATGGTTTTCTCCCTCCAGAGAAAGAGTAGCTGGTAAAAATGGTCAGAATCAACCTTAATAGAAATGATGAATCAAAAATTAAAGGAAAATCTTTAGGAAGAAATTAAGTGGAAATCTTTAGGAAGAAATAGCTACTTCATATACCTTGTATAGTGACATTTTGTTTCCCATATGCCATCTCTCACCTCTATATTGTCTGTGTCTATGAAGACAGCAGTTTGTATTCTTGGTACAGGTAGCTAGTGCTAAAAGTAGTTATAATGGCTTTATATCAAATAATTGAAGTTGTGGGTTTTGAGCTGTCTGGTAAACCAGAGGAATGGCTTGTCTTTTATTTTTTTGCCAGACTTGGATAATTCCCAAGGCTGGGATGACTTAATGTATGTCATTCATCAATAACATTTATTTATTTTTAATTTTTCTGCCAAAAATTTAATGTAATGTTGGTTGCTTATTTAATACATGTATACATTTTGTGCCTAAGTTTTTATTGGTATTAACAGTGGCATTTTAATTTTTCATTGCTCATAGAATTGAATATATTTAGCAACATTTACCATTTATAGGATGGTCAAATTCTATTTTTTATTAAAAATCAAAATTTGTGTTTATAACTGAAAGAGCATTTATTAAAATATTTAAAAATTTGCTGCACAGAATATATATTAGTAATAAAAAAGTACTCAACTCTCCAAAATATCCTGAAGCTCTTTCACAAACTTGATTTAGAAAGTATTTCTCACGATGTGATTTTAGTTATTTTAATACTAAATGGAGTATTTTAAACAGTAAGAATGCTTCTTGACAATGAAGAATAAACTGATTTAAAATCTAAGTTACTATGAATTCAGTACATATATTTTTAAAATATTTTCACATGGCCTGTTTAGTATTGAAACAATAAAATTAACAGCATACATTGATACAAATGGTTATTAAATCTCTGAGGATAAAATTTTTTGTTTTAAAAATAATCTTCCATGTAACATGCAAGCAGTCTTATGCAGGAATGGAAAAGGATTTTGTCACACCAAAGAACATACTACAGAAAACATCACTGAAAGAAGAAGTGTACTTCAGAATGGAGCACAAATTACTGCAAATGAATCGTACAGTCTCTTAGAAGGATACATAAAAACGACAAGAGGACTTGGATTTCATAGAAATCTCAAACTAAAAAAATGTATTATTCTGGCACCTGAAACTATTTTTGTCCCTATTGATGATTTATGTTAATTTATCTTAGCTACTAATGGACTTTGAAAGTTCTGGATAAAGAGGAAGTCATAGCACTGGCAGTAACACTGTTTCAAATATATAAAGACACGTGCTTCTATCATGCAAAACAAATTACCACACATGAAACCTCTGTATCTTTCATTCAGTGACACAAGCATTACTGAGTCAGAAAGTAACATTCACGTATTGTTTCAATATAATCCTGAATCTAAAGAGTATATGTCAACTACAGATTTAAAGAAAAAACTATCTGATTCAAAATGTTCTCAACATTGCGCTTTTAACTCTAAAAATGTAGAAACAGCTCCACCACAAATGACTAATTGTGAACCTAGCAGTGAAAAACAAACTGACAGGCCAACCGGTGCAGATGATGATGCACAAACAAGTGAAGAACCACCGTACAGTAAGAACTTTGAAGGCGCAGCTGAGTGCGTTAGCTGCGAACTTGTAAATGCTGCTCTAGGGGCCGGTTCCAGAGACAATATTACAGTTACGGTAATATTTCTCAATGGAAGTGAGTATCAGTTGCTGGTATAAAAAATTAAGTTCCAGTTATTCAGAGAACCAAAATGTATTGCCACAAAGACAGTTCTTCAGTGAACCAAGTACTGGAATGAACATCAATACCATGGGAAATAATTTTTCAGATCATAGTAAAGAAAATGTAACAGTGGATTTTAGGCTATGTATGTCCACTGTTTTATGTAAAAAAAACAGAGAAAAACCAGTATTTGCTTTTTATACCACTTTATTCCAACCTGAGCACCTCAATATAAACTAAACACTGGTGAACTCTTATCCTTGCTAATTCTGAATTATTGTAAAATGTACAAGAGGCCTGTTAAGAGTTTGACGCTTAAATAAATTAAATCATCTGACATATGGTAGATTACATATAATGAAAATACCTAAAAATTAGTGCAATATATGGAACTTATCAAAATAAAGTGGACTTTGAAAAACAAGGCTGCAAGAGTGTTACTAACGTAATATTTATGTTAAAATTACAGATACATTGCTCATTATGGTTCTAGCCATGTGGGAACTGAAGCCCCTTCTTTTCAAAGGGTGAAAGAAAGTATTAGCTGTTTTAGTAACTGTAATATTTAACAATAATATTTAAGCAACTCTTAAATATTACAGAAAATAAACATACATGGAGGTTACAGTGCAGTACCCTACTTACAGTACAGCTCAAGATAAAATTTAGAACAATCAAGTTTGAATGTATATAATTGTTAGTGCACTGACTATGTTACATCCAAAGGGAACAAAAGCGTCTTTCCTGCCCCCAAACAAGACTCATGTAATGGCCTGCAAACAAAACAAAGCAAAGTAAAACAAAACAAAGCAAAACAAAACAAAAATCAGATACCTGGTTTGCTTCATTTTTTGAAGAGCTCACATGCAGGGAACATTATTCATTAAAATGTGTTTATTAGTTTTCATATTCATAAACAAGGTGGGGTTACATTTGACTTCTTTACCCCATTTAGAAAAATAGTAAGACAGGTGCTAACTTAGATGCTACTAATATTCCTTTTCTTCCTGGAGATGTGAGACCTTTTTTTGTGGAATGTACACCTTAGATAACAGAAGAAAGTTTACCTGAATACTGTAGCTAAGCATAAATATATTTATAATCTAGCAAAAAATGTTTTTCAGAAAGGCCACATTAATACTTTCTAATTTTTTCACACATGACTACTATCCCAGTTTAGAGAAACTGAATGGTTAACTGGCGGTCCAGATAGTCATTTGTCTTTCTTTCTAATGATGAGAAATAATTCCCTCCAACTGTCCAGTGAAACAGTTACACACAGATCTCATTTTCCCTTTCTATTGCTGAAACATTAGCCAGAAGGACACATGCATATTATTAAAAATCAAGTTCAAAACACTTAAAATAATTCTGTATTAGAAATTTGACTCTATCGTAAGTCTCTTGCTTTTTGAGAGTCTTACTGGGCTGGTTAAATGCTCCAATTCCATTGTTATTAACATTTAGGAAGCAGAATATTCCAGCTAGTTCAAACTGGAGGTTTAGTTACTATGGCACTGATTTCTGGTTGGTTGTGTAGGTTCCCTGAGGTCTACTTCTCTTCCTCTAGCAGAATTTGCTCCTGGATTCTGTGGCTCTTTCTTTGGCAACTTTTAAGCTATTGCCATGAATATTTCATTTACATTCATTGATGTTTTAGCTGATGTTTCCATGAACAATAAACTGTTGTCGTCTGCATAGGACTGTGCTTCCTGAAAGTCTATGCTCTTTTATTTGCTAGGTCAGCCTTGTTTCCTGATAAAGCTATTACAGTGTTAGGTCTTGCTTGCCTCTGGAATTCTTTAACCTAGTTTTTCGCTCTTGCAAAAGATTCCTCATTTGTGATATCATATACAGCCATGGCTGCTTGTGCTCCTCTGTAGTACATTGGTGCTAGACTGGTATCTTTCTTGACCAGCTGTCTCCCATATTTCAAACTTTACTGTTGTGTCATCAAGACACACAGTTTGAGTTAGAAAAGCAGCCCCAATGGTACTCTCTTGAAATTCATGAAACTGGCCTTTCACAAAACAAAGCACTAGGCTTGATTTGCCAACAGCATACTGTCCCAGAAGTACTAGTTTGAACTGGCATATTTTATTTCCTGTATTTGGCCCGTTCGGTCTTGTTGCTCCTCGATTAGCCGTGTCCAAATTTGAAAGAAGTCCCTAATTTTAGACTCCGAAATGAACTGCCAGGATGCAAGGTGTCAATGTTTTTCTTTCTGGAAGTGAAGAAATCTGAGTCCACACCACGCGGAGCCACGGGGGCCACAGCATGAATGAGGCCGCAGCTGTGGGCGGCTTCTCCTCGCGCAGCTCCCATCACACTGGACTGTGCCCATCAATAACATTTAAAGACAAAAGTATCAAAATTAGCTACCAGGGGCACAAGATAACAGTTGATACAAAAGCATACACAAAAAAGCCTGGGAAGAAAAAAGTTGCAAAAGGAAATAATAGGAGGAATAATGCATTTAAACATTTTCACATGTACTGAGGAATAAAGGTGGCCATTCCTATGCTCACAGGTAGATATATATTCAGAGAAGACCTGAAAGCACTCTAACCTTTGGCGGCTAACCTTCAGGCTTTGTGCAAGGCAAAATTGCCTAGCTAAGTATTAAAGAAATGTAGCAACCCTGAATCAACCCATGGTGTCTTAGAGTGTTTTTTTTCTCCCTTTTTTGCTTCAGCTCTAGGTATGTAGGGAACTCTGTTAAAATAAAAGCAGAACACCAAGTTGTAGAACACAGACCATAGTGACTGCAGGTGGCAAAGAATACAAAATGTATAAAAGAGTTACAAAAGTCACTAATCAAACAAACTGATTAAATATTTCTGCTTTAGCATTTAGATCTTTGATCCATTTTGACTTTAGTATAGTATGTGATGAGAGATATGGATCCAGATTCAATGCTTTTGTGGTTTGTTTAAATGTCCCCCCAAAGCCTCATGCGGTCATGGGAGGTGGGGTTTTCTAGGATAGCTGAATCTAGTCTTTGTGATCGGTTCATTGTGTAGACTGTGATTGGTAGTGTGAGTGCTGCACCCTCCTAGGGGTGGGTTACCCACATACAATATAAGGGAGGAAAGGAGGCATGCTTTTCCCCTTTTGTCCTTTTCACTCTTGTGGCTTGCTGCCACCATGAATGGCTGCCCCTTAGCCACGCCACTCTGCCTTGGAGCAAGCTGAGTATGAACTGAAACCCCCAAAAACTGTAAGCTAAATAACTTTTCCTTCCTTAATTTTGGCTGTTGGGTATTTTGTCTCAGAAATGAGAGAAAAATAACCAAGGCAAATGTTATATCTAATTTCCCCAGAGCATTCATTAAAGAGGCTCTCTTTTCACCAGTATATGTTTTTGGACACTTTGTCATTGATTGTTTCTGCATCCTGCATCCTGTACTGTGTTTCACTAATCTGCCTGTCTGTTTTTGTGCTAGTAATATTCTGTTTTTATTACTGGAGCTTTATAACTTGAAATCAGTGCCTGTGATCCTTCTTGCTTTGCTGTTGTTGGATTGATTTTGTTATTCTGGGTGTCTTCAGGTTTCATGTAAATTTTAGGATTGTTTTTCTCAAATTTTGTGAGAAGCATTGTTGATATTTTGATTGGGATTGTATTAAATTGATATATCAGTTTTGGAAGTATGGCATTTTGACAATCATGGTTCTGCCTACCCAGGAACAGGGACTAACTTTCCATTTTCTTTTCTTTGCTTTTTCTTTTTCTTTTTTTTTTGTACCAGGGATCAAACTCATGACCTTGCACTTGCCAGGCAGGCACTTATACTACTGTGCTAAATCCCCAGCTCTAACTTTCCATTTTCTGATACTCTTTTCAATTTCCTTTTTAGATTACTGTAGTTTTCATTATAAAGGCCTTTCAAGAAAATAGATGAGACCATAATGTTAAGTGAAAAAATCATATACACAAGCTTAAATATCACATGATTTCTTTTATATGAGAAACCCAAAATATAAATAAATAAAAGAGCCAAATAAAAGTGACAGGAAAGTGGAAGATTAGATCGTTTGAAAAACATGAAAAGATCAAGAAATGGAAGGAGGGAGAAGGGAGTTGAAGGAAAGTGGATGAAAAAAGGAATTAAGATGTGTTATGTTTGTGTACCAACTCCCCATGATTAATGTAATCATTATATACTGAAAACATGTACTAAAAACCATAAAAATTAAAAAAAGAACTGTAAGTTAAAAACCAAGCTACAACTAGAGAAACTATGAATGATGTAAAAAGGGAGGAAATGTGATTTCTAGATTTGAGATATATAATATTTAAAACATTGTTTACAATAAAATATATTATATCTAAAAAGAAACAAGGATCATTCACAAGAAAAAATAAGTTAATAAAAATATTCCTTGAGGGAGTATAAGCACTCTTTAATAAACAAAAAATTTAAAATCATCTGCCTTAAACATGTGCAACAGGTTAAAGGAAACAATGGACAAGGACTAAAGGAAGTCTGGAGAACAACATCTCACAAAATAGAGAATCTCAGAGAGAGAGAGAGAGAGAGAGAGAGAGAGAGAGAGAGAGAGAGAGAGAAAGAGAGAGAGAGAGAGAGAGAGAGAAACAGAGACAGAGCAAGAGATAGAGACACAGGAGATTTTTAAAGGACCAAATAGAAATTCTGGATATGAGAAGTAAAATACCTAAAGTGAGGATTTATTAAGTGGATCCAACAGCCGATCTGAGGAAGCAAAGAAAATTAGCAAACTGGAAGACAGACCATTGATATAACCCAGAGAAGTAGAAAAAGAAAGAATGAAGAAAAATGAGCAGAGCCTAAGAGACCCATGAGACACAAAATGATCCAATATATCCATCATGGAAATCTGAGAGGGAGAGGAGAGAAAGGGTGAGATTGAATATTCAATTTAATTGTGGGAAAAATTAGCACATTTGATGAAAGAACTACTTGTCCAAGAAGCACAATGGACACAAACAGGAAACTCCAAGCTCCACACTGAGACAGCTTATCATCAAAGGCAAAGGGAGAATCTTGACAGCAGAGAAAAGAAGTTTTCATGTATAAGGGACATTCAATAAGATCAAATGCTGATTTTTCATTAGAACTATGGAGCCCACAAAGCAATATTTATTGTTGAAAAAATGTCAGCCAAGAACTCAATTCTTAGTATAAAATAAAAGTGGAAATGCTGAATCATATAGTAATTCAATATTTAACTTTTTGAGGGGTGGGTGCTCATTATCATTAATCATTAGGTCTAGGAAATGCAAATTAAAGCAAATATGACATACTATTTTATACTCAGTGGGATGGAAATCATCATCATCATCATCACAACAAAATAGCAAGCCTTCATAAGAAATTGGAACTCATGCATTTGTGGTCAGAATATAAATCTGTAAGACCACAGGCTAGGAATGTGGCTAGCATGTGCAAGCTCGTATGTTCAATTCCTAACACTGCAATAAATACAAATTATGACAACACTATGGAAAACGGCTGTAAGGGGGAAGTTTATAGCTATGAGTGTCTGCGTTAGAAGAACAGAGTGATCCAAATAACAGAATGATGAATCTACCACTGTTGATGAGAATGTGAATTAGTATAACCACTCAGCATGGAGTTTCCTCAAATAAACTAAACATATAAATACCGTTTGATCCAGCTATAACACTCTTTGGTGTATTCCTGAAAGAATCACAACATCATGCTATTGTAATAGATGCATACTCATGTTTATAGCAGTGTAATTTACAATTGCTAAGCTCGGGTTGGGGATTTAGCTCAGCGGCATAAGCGCCTGCCTTGCAAGCATGTGGTCATGAGTTCAATCCCTGGTACGGGGGCGGGGAGGACAATTTCTAAGCTCTCAGAATAGCCTATATCCCTGTCAAGAGATGAATGTATAAAAAACATGGTCTGTGTATACAAAGTAACATTATTTTGCTACAAAGAAAATGAAATGAATGGAACTAGAAAGCGTTATGTTCAGCAAAATAAGCCAGGCTCAAGAAACAGATATCAAATACTTCCTCTTATAAAATTAATCTAAAGATTATAAATATACATATAAATAGATTACAGTTTACTAGAAGGTAGACCTTTAGAGATGGGGAAGAGAATCAAGAAGAGGTGAAAGGAAAGTGAAAGGGATTAGCAGAGATGAATGTAATGAAAAAAATATATATCAAAATGAATCTCATTCTGCATTACTAATATTCACAAAAATAAAAAGATAAAATTTATTAAGAAAATATTTATTCTCCCAAGCTAGTATCATTTCAGTTATTTTAAATGAGTATTTTATTAAACAAAGAGCATTTGTATACGTCTGAAAAATAGTAGTGCATATATGTAGTAAACACATGAAAATATTTAGGTTTTGAAGCTTAAAACTTATTCCACAAAGTCCCAAAGAATTATATATGGATTATTATTTTAGAGATCAAACATACTAATTGTCTTAGTAGATGTAAATAAATTCATATGGTTCAGGAGTAGATGAAGCAGCTCATTGATGATTTATCACTGAAGGGTTTTCTCTGTTAGATGAGTTCATGAATTGATTGCAAAAGTCTTGGAATTTAGGTATTAAAGAATTTACATATATTTATCTTATACACATGTATATTTCTTGGTGTTCAAAAATTAGTGCTGTTATTATTTTTATCTTTATGTGCTTCTAGAAACTATTTTCTGAATACAGTAGTTGATCTACCAAATATGTTTTAGATGTTCATAATATCATTTGACATTTGCTTTGGTTAATTTTTGCTTTAACATGTCTCATTTTGGAGAATAGAAAGCCTGTTCTGGATAATTAAAGGAAATTTTTAGTGTTTTCTAATGATTTTTTTGGTCTGATTTTAAGGTAGATCAGCCTTGTAGTTGCTTCCAATCAGTGTAAGTTCTTTTTCATTAGCCTGTCTTATGTGTCTGGTGTACTTTCAGAGCAGTTTGAAAAGCAATTCAGTGGACTATTTTAGTGATCTTTCTAGTGAGTATTACCTGGTACAAATGGAGTGTGTAATAAGACTATCTACTTCTGTAGAATGTAATGTATAATGGATAAATCTACTAAATTTACCACTGGCTTTCCATAACCCAGGTGATGTGAATTTAAAACTAGAAAAAAATCCTGCAATTTCTAAAACTAAAGCCAGTAATACTGAACACTTAACTACAAAATGTTTGTAGCTAAACACATAAACCTGTCTGAAAATGGAAGTGGTTCGTGAAATAGCATTAGGGAATGTATCTGTCCTTTTGGAAGGAAATCTTTTTCTTTATTATTTAATTTCCATAGAAAAACACTTCTAAAACTATTAGTTTGAAAGTATGTTTGCTAATCAGTTTTCCATATACAAATAGCATTCTTAAATATAATTTTAATAACATTTGAGTCTTAAGAATTGTGATTATCCCATTAGTACATGAAAAAGGCACTCTAATCATTTAGCCTGGTCTTATTAGCTAACCTAGCTGACAGTTTACTTCTTGCTTGGAACATAACCTTTCTTGGATGGCCTCATTAAAACTCAAACTGGATTGTATACCTTATCTCATATAACAATATGTACTCATAACACCAAGAGGAAAAAGGAGCTCAGTTTCTTGTTCATACCCCTAACAAAAATAAGTTCCATGTGTTTAAAAATTAACATATGAAAAATAACACTATGTAATTATTATGGGAAAAATTTCAAGTTTTGGAGAAGGTGAAGAATTTCCTTGGTTTTACCCTGAAATCTTATTCCACTGAAGAAAAATATGGATCAATTTGACATAATAAAAATAATAATAATGATAATGATGAAATTTAAATAGAAAAACTTAAGGTTAAAAATCACAAAGATGCTACAATGTTAGGATCATATTTTATGTAAATACTTATTGTTCAATAAAGCAGGCTATTCACTTATAAACTAGGCAAAAGGCAGGCAATTTTCAAAAGAAGAAATTCATATAAAGCCCAATAAACAAGGGAAAATGCTCATGTTAGATTTCCATTGTAGTAACAAAACACTTGAAAAGTCAATTAAAAAGGGGAAAAATTAATTTGGGCTCATTGTGTCAAAGGTTTCATCCCATGGTTAATTGGGCCTATTGCTTTGGGTCTGTGATGAGGTAGAACATCATGGTGGGAGGATGTGTTGGAGGAAAATATCTCATCCCTTATTAGCTAGGTAGTAAGAAGAGAGCCAATGAAAAAGGGGCAAGGGACAATATATACTCTTCAACATATGCTCACACTGAACTATTTCTTCCAAGGAGGCTTCATCTCCTGCATTGATCAGGTTTCCCATCACTGAGAAGCAATATCCAGCACCCACAATGTAAAAGATTAGGAATTTAATTTGATTCAGTATTTCAGGGGATTCAGTCCATACTCAGCTGGCCCCAAGGCAGAAACCTCATGATAGAAGTATGGGGCAGGAAAAAGATGTTTAGTTCATGGCCATTGGGAAGTAGAAAGGGGAACATTGCCAGAGAGGAAGGGGCATGAGACCAGGTATAATACCCAAGGTTAACCTTCCATGACTGACCCAAAAACACTAAGAAGTATTTCTTACTATTCTGCTAGGTGTTTCTTATTCCAATCAAGTTGACATATCAGAGTTAAGGGTCAGAACTACCTCTCAGTACCCTATTCATCTCTAAATCCATTGATAGATAAATATGTTGATCAGATCAGAGCCTTCATGGTCCATTCACCTCCTAAAGCCCACATCATAACAATGCTTAACATGATAATAGTTAGAGGAGTATAATTTAAAATGAACATATAGTGGTTTATTTTCCACCTGTCATACTGTCAAAGATAAAAAGCGTGCTAGTGTTCCAAGTAAACAAAGGGATGTGAAGAATCAGACAATCTCCTAAGCTATGGAGATAGTTTACATAAATTTACTAACCTTTTTTGAATATTAGTCATTGAGTTAGGAAATTCCAAGCAGATTAGCAAAGCACACTCCTGGGGGTATACAGGTGGGTTGGAAAGTGAGACCTTAGCTACTATTTATGATCCTCTACCCATAGCTCTTCTTCCCAGTCACAAAGAATTGTACAACTTTGCTTTGCCAAGCCATTCCACTATGAGGCTTCTGTCTTGGAACTTGGCAACAATGTACTGAATCTCCTAAAACTGTGAAAGAAATTAAGCTTTTTCTCCTTTAAATTTAGGTGTCAGGTATTGTGTCCAGCAATAGGAAAGTGACTAAAATAGAGAATTGGTACCTCAGATGTGGGGTCATTCCTGTGATTGAATTTGATCATGTATGTGGCTTAGAAGCCATTGGAAGTGGTTTGTGAGAGGAGTTTGGAAATGTGGATTAGAGAAACCTTGGAATGTAATAAACTGACCCTGATGGGTGATTCTTTTTTTTTTAGATTTTATTTAAACAGAAACAAAAGCATGTAAAGGGTAGAGATTATACAGAATTCCAAAAAAAAAGATAAACAATAAGAAATCACTAGTTAATAAATTACATATTATCCTCTTAGAAATAGTTGTTCAAGTTACAAAATTAAAGCATATAAAGTAGATAGTCAAACAGTGAGAGTGTGAACAGCTACGCATGCATGAATCTCTATGTGTATTTCTATCCTTTCTGTATTAGAGGGAAAAACAAAACTTAGCAAGACAAAAAAACCAAATTCCTATAAAAACATGAAACCAAAAAGTCATATAAAACCACAGAACAAGGTGATCTACTATGATTACTGTGTTGTTTCTTATTATCTTCAATAGAATTGTCTATATCATCAGGCATAATTGAATATAGCATTACAAAACAATATTAGTAAAAATAAAACATTGTAGACAGTATAAAACTTCAAAGGCAGGTAATAATCAAACCAGAGTGGATATTCTAGTGGATCTTGTCATCTTAAGTGCAGTTGCCTATACTCTCAGACTTGATACTATCAATCATAACAGCTTTGAATAAAATCTATCAATACAAAACTGTGATCCAACAGACCAGATTCAATTAAGATCAGTCATGGTAAAACTATGTAGGTTTTACAGAGCTTTAGATTAAGTTAATAGGAAATTAAGGATGATTATCATACTATATCTTGTTACTTTTGGGATTACTGTCTGTGCCCTCAGATCTAGTACAGGTAGAATGACTGGAACAGAATATAATACATCTAAGCAGAGTAGTGTGAGTAATGTGGGTTTTAAATCCTGGTGCACTATTAACAATATAGCATATCAAGGCCATCTATGTTATAGTTTCTAGTTATCCTTCTCTGCCTCATTTCTGCTATGCTACTTTATGCCTTTGTCTACTTTTCTCCTTCATTCTACTGCCTGCTCCACTCAATGAGGCCTTTCTGCCACTGTTTGTAAAATCCTGTTTTTTTTTTGTCTCTCTCTAGAATGTCCTTCAGTATTCTCTGCAGAGTTGGATTGGTGGTCACAAACTCGCCCAGTTCCTCTTTGTCATGGAAGCATCTTGTTTCTCCATTAATTTCTAGTGACAGTTTTGCAGGGTACATCAATCTGGAGGCCACCTTCCTTCAGGACTTGGAAGACTTCACTCCAAGCTCTTCTTGATCTGATGGTCTGCGTTGAGAAGTCAGCCATGATTCTGATGGGCTTACTTTTATAGGTAATCTGTTTCTTTTCTCTGACAGCTTTTAATATTCTGTTTTTATATTGAATTTCTGGTATCTTGATTATTATATGTCTGGGTATAGATCTGTTTTGGTTGTAGGTGGCTGAGGTTCTGTATATCTCACACAACTGAATGTCATTTTCTTTTCCCATGATTGGGAACTTTTCCTTAATTATTTCCATGAATAGCCTTTGTAATTCACCTGTATGTATTCCTGCTTCTTCGTTCATGTTTCTTATTCTTAAATTGTGGATTCTCTTGTCTTCTTCTAGCCTTTGTATTATTACTGCCTGTTTCCTTCTTATTTTTAAGAGATCTTTCCTTTGATCATCAATCACTACCAACTTGTCTTCAAGTTTTGATAGTCTATCCTTAGTTTCTTTTAAGGCATTTTGCCAGCTTTCAATGGAATTTTTAATTTCCTGGTAGTCTCTTTGAATCTGCTTCATGTATTCTATATTTTCTTTATATTCTTTATTGAATGTTTCTCTCCTTTTTTTGTGTTCCTCCCTTCTTCTGTCTATATCTTCCTGAGAGATGCTTCCTGAGATCATTTCTTTTATTACTCTACTCATATCTTGGTTTATCTGATTTAATATTTCAGTTTTGAGCTCATCTACAAGGTCCCAAAGATATCTCTTAATGTCCATTGAAGCCACGTCTGATGTTGTGTGTTTGCTGCCCTCAGTCTCCCTTATTTTTCCTTCTCCTGGATCAGTGCTCTCAGGGTTCTGGGCTAGGGAACCTCCTCCTGCCACTCTCTCCTATCATGGCCCTGGCTTCCTCCACACAGGTTACAGTGCAGGTCCCAGCCCCTTGCCCTGTTTGCCAGCAAAGCAAACTGGCAAGGGAACTCTGCCCTTTCCTGCCTGCTCTTGTCACTGAGGTGTAAGCAGGCTGCGTATGCCTGCCCCTCCCCACTGGGCCAGCCAAACTTCAGGTGCGATCACCTGGTCATTGCATGCTAGGTGCAGGGAATCGATTTGGGATGTCTCATTGGGTCCCGGCCAGGGGCACGGCCAGTCCAAGAAGATCATAGGAATCTGCTCTGGGGAGGGAGCAACCAACCAAAGTCACTGTCACTCCCAGTTCAGGCTCCTCCTGCCCAATTCCAACATGTTGCCCACCTGGTCGCACCCTTCCTGTTGCGGGGTCTCACTCCCAGCACTGACTGTGGATTAATGAAGGTTTCTCCACGGGCTCTGCTCTCCGCTCTCTGTTGAGTTCACCAACCCCCGACTTCAGCACTGCCATTCTTCCCATGAGTGGCGGCAGGAACGAGTTTGGGCGGCTCTGCCCTCCAGCGTGGATTCAAGCTGGTGCAAACTTGGTGGGTCATTGTGAAAATGCTGTGTCCTTTAGTTTTTAGCTATTTCATTTGTAGTCCTGAAGAATTTTATGAGCTTTTTTATGTTTTAATTTCTTCCTGTGTCAAGAGAATCAATCTCCCTCTGTCTGGGTCTCTCCAGGGTGTTTTATTCTGGCATATGAATTGTTTCTACTGGGAGGCTTTGTATTTTGTTGCTCACTGATCGGCCATCTTGTCTTCTCCTGATGGGTGATTCTTGTTGGTTTTCAAAAGATTAGGCTGCCATTAGTGATGCAGACAATAAAAATCCTGCTCAGGAAGTTTCAGTTAGGAACAAGGAATCCATTGGCATTTGGACTAGAAGTCATGTGTGTTATACTCTGGCAGAAATTTTGACTGCAGGAGACTGAGAGTAAGAGCTATACACTAGATAATTTGCCACAGGAAATTTTAAGCCCAACATTCAGGTTTTCGCATAGGTATGTCTTGCTGCTCTAGTGAGAATTGGACAAAATGGAGAAGCTGAATAATTTGAAAAACTTAAATTTGGACACAAAAAGGAGCCATGTGTAAAATCAGGGCCAAATAAGCATGGCTGCTAAATAGAGCAGTGCCATTAAAAGGAAACAAAGTAGTTTATACAGGAACAAGAACAAAAATGCCTTAAAAGCATCTCAGGAATCAGCAAGATTCCAGCCATTATAGGATCAAAGTTATAAATGTGTAAATCTTTCATTAGTGAAAACAGTTATTAGAACCCTGATTGAGAGAAGATTCCTAGGAAATTAGTATTCATTTTACTATCAGCTATCCATGCTGAGAGGCTGCTGCAGTCATAGTCCATTGAGTTCTGGCTATTGCTTTTTCTGATAGCAGGCTTTGGTATTGTCCACACAATGCTGGTTTTACTAGCATAAAGAATGCAAGAGTTATGAGGTCAAGGAGGTTTCTACTCATATTTCAAAGGAATTCTTGGGAGGTTAGACAAGAAACACTTGAGTGAGGAGAGTATGAAGGGGTGAAAATGAAGCCAAAGGTGTGACAGAGACCCCAAGAGGTTAGAAATGCAAAAATTCTGCCAAAAATGTTGCAGCCAATGAGTGGAACTAGCCTGAGAAAGGTTATGAGGACTGCAACAAGTAGAGCTATAAGAGTGAGGCCATTCAAGACTTCTGGAAGTCACATCATGCCAACATATGCCTCAGATGCTGAACACGGAGCTACTGGGTTTAATACTTTTACCATTGGATTTTTGCCTTGCTTTGGTCCTATTCTTTTCCATTCTATTCTTCATTTTGGAGTGAGAAGGTTTACCCTAGTAAGCAGTTTATCTTGGGATTGTGTATTTTTCCTTCATTTTTTACAGAGATTCACAGCTAAGAGATACCTTGAGTCTTCGAAGGGATTTGGACTTGTACTTTTGAGAAATACTGAAAGTGTTGAGACTTTGGGGATGGAATTACTGTGCCTTTGATTGTATGCAGGGTGGTTGTATTATTTTAAGTGGAATTATTAACTTTCTATTATCTTTATTTGAAGGTTAAGAATGGTTTAAGGAGATGTGTTTAAATGTGAAAATGGCAAGGGGTGGATTGTGACCAGTAATCCTGATATGCAAACTTCATCTGATTAAGAAATACCTAGCAGATTAGAAAAACACATTCCTGGATATGTCCAGATATGTCATAGAGGTAGGACCTTGGATTCTGTATATGGTCTCTTACCTGTTCTTCTTTGATGTTGTTCTTCTGCTCTGCTTACCAACCATACTGAATTAAGAAGCTGTCCTTCCACCATGAATTTTCTGCCTCAGAGACTATTTACCATGTACTGAATCTCCTGAAACTGTAAGCTAAATTAAATCTTTCCTGTAAGTTATGAGTGTTGATTATTTTGTCTAGCTATGAGGAAGTGATTAATCCACATTTCTGGAAAAAAGCTTGTATTAAAATGTGCTCACTGTTTTTGCTTCAAGAATTTTCTGCTAGTGATTTAATGTAAGAAATAGCTATCCAAAGGGTGTTTGTTTTGGTATTGTTTATACTAGCAAAACTGGTATGAACACAAATGTCTATCCATGCAACAGATAAATAAGTGTGTATTCTTAAGTGCAAGATATAATTATAACTTTTGGCAAACAAATAGTCCTACAAAACACTGAGTGATTTTAAAAAGACTACACAATACTATGTATGGGAAATACATGTACTTTACATGCATATAAAACTTTTAAGATTAATACTAGATAGGGAGAAGAATAGTTTATTTTGGGGATTGATGAACTTTACTGTATTTTATATTTTTATGTTGGTTAAATTAATTAATTTTGGGGGTACTGGGAATCAACTCAGGACCTCATGCTTGCCAGGTAGGTGCTGCACCACTAAGCTTAATTCCTGTCCCTTGTGTTAATTTTATTTATTTATTTATTTTTATTTTGAAGGTAGTAAAATACAACAGAACAAGATGGAACAAAACCAATTGAGACAGTGTAGTGAAATTGGTACAGAACTTCACAGTGGGTTACCAGGATAATAGTAATAGGTACCATAGTATATCTTGTTATCTTCACAATAGTTGTTCTTTCAATCAGGTATAGCAAAGTCAAAGGAAATGCAGAACATTATAGAACTTGTCAAAACAGAATATTGAATAGAGCAATACCATTAATCAGAACAAAGCAAAACAGTGAAAAAATGTTTGCCTTCAAAGAGATGGTAGAAGGAAATCCCCCTTATTTGGTATATTGCATATAGTCAACCTCGCAAGAGATGCTCAGATCTCTGGCTGCCACTTGATAATGGGGGGTGGGTATGGATGTTTGAATCTAGGCTAACAGCCCCTTACCAGGGTGGCGAGCTGGCTGCTTGGTTTCCCAGAACCCTAAGTTCCAACATGGTGTGGATCTCAGGAGACACTGATGGTTTCTATTAATATGAGTATGCATAAATCACTGTAATTTGATGTCTTTAACTCATTTTGGAAGATACTTAGAAGGGAAATAGGTTGAATGAAATTCTAAGCTTTAGTTTTTTGAAGAATCTACATACTGATTTCCACAGTAGTTGTATATGTTCCACTAATAAGGTAGATCTCCTTTCCTCTTGCAATTTTGTCAGCATTTGTTATTATTTGATTTCTTGAACATGACCATTCTTTCTGGAGTAAGATAAAATCTCAGTGTTGTTTTAGTTTGCATTTTTCTAATGGCTCAAGATGTTAAAAATATTTGAATGTATTTATTGTATATTTGCACTTCTTTTGAAAAGTATCTATTTAAATAAGTGGCCCATTTTTGATGAGATACTTTATTTTAAGGAAGCCAATGCTTTTGGATTTCTTTATATATTAGAGATACTAGTACTCTGCCTGAAGAATAAGTGGAAATTTTTTTCTAGTTTTGTATGTTGTCTCTTCACTGTTAATCGTTTCCTTTGCTGTGACAAAGCTTTTTCATTTGATATATAACTGTTGATACTTGATGTTATTTCTTGTGTAATTGGTGTTCTGTTCAGAAATTCCTTGCCTACAAGGCAAAGAATAATTCATGAGTTTTATTTAGTTTATCTTTCAACAGATTAAATATTTCTGTTTTCGTATTTAAATGTTTCATCCATTTTGATTTTTGCTTAGTATATGGTGAGATACATGGCTCCAAATTCAATCGTGGGTCTGTGGCTAGCCAGTTTTCCTAGAAGCATTTATTCATGTGGCTATCTTTCCTCTGTTTCTAACCTCTATGTCAAAGATCAATTAGCTGATGTGCTAGTGATTGTTTTTGCTTCTTCAATTACTTTCCACTGATTCTCATGTCTATTTTTTTGGAAAACATAAGGCCTTATCTTTTTATTAGAGAGAGCACAATCATAATATTATTTGTCACACTTAAAATGAACTGTAATTATCTCATGTTGTATATATTTTTGACAACTTCTCAATGTAAAAAGAATTTTAGCTCAGACTAGAAAAACAGCCAGATATGATTCACACACTGTCAGATTTTGGATTTATGTTGAGCCTACATATGGGCCTTTATTAGGTGAAGGTGAATTTGGGACAAGTGAGAAGCAAAGTAAAAACACTGTGCTCTCAAGTTATGATCCTACCCAGAATGACTCAGTGTAAATGTGAAGAGAATACAATAAAATTACATTTTAATACAGATTATTACAACTATGAAAGAAAAAAGACAACAGGAAGTACAAGTAGAAAAGAAAAAGAGTCAAAATATTAGAGACATCTCAAGCCATCAAAACTCACTCTATTGTAGAAGGGAAGCTACCAACAATGGCAGTGCAGCTTTGTGTTCCAAACTGAAGCTCTGGATTCAGTTAGCTATGTAAATGACAATTAGGAGAGAAAGAGTCTGTCAATACCTTCTGCTTGTGTCAGCTGCGTTGAGAGAATTAGGACATGAACTGCCTCAGAATCTTTTCAAACTAAGTATAATCAAATTTGACTCATTTAATTTAAGAGACACATTTAAACCCACAAAAGCAAATTATTTACTATCTACTTACTCTATATATTTACTATACAGCTTACTCTTTATTGAAAATATCTTGCACTCATGATGGACATTTTCTAGGTTTTGCCATATATTTTATTTATTTTTTACTTTTTTTGAAAAAAGCAAAAGAGAAAAATAAGGATGGAAATGATACAGAATTTCAAAAAAATTAGAGAATTAAAGCTAGTTAATATATTATATATTTTTTTCTTAGAAGCTGTTTAGCTTACAAAATCTAGGCACAAAGTGATCAAACAGTGACAGCAGTAACTGTTCCTTTTGCTGAACTCACAGAGATTAGTAGTATAGTTATCTATCTAGCATACACATACATACATACATTCATATGAGTTTACCAACATGCATATAATATTTTCCTGTCTTCCTTTTTTCCTTTCCCCTATCCTAGTTGTTCTGTCTTTTTGAGCACTTTCTTTCCCTTTCATTATTACAATATCTATTGTATATTTAGAATCTTATTATTCTTTCAGATTTTTATTTTTATTATTTTTTATACTAGGGAGACAGTATGATATTTATAAATGTGAGTTTGATTTATTTCATTTATGAGTATGGTCTTGAATTGCCTCCATTTGCCTATGAAAGTCTCAAGATTATCCTTTTTATAGCTGACTAATATTCCATTGTATAAAAATACCATGTGTGTTTTGTCCATTCTGCAGTTGATGGACATTTTGGTTGTTTCCAAGATTTAGCTATTACAAATTGTGCTGCTATAAATATGGGTGCAAATATATTGCTGGTTGCCATATATTAAAGGTTAAATTACTTTTTACATGCAAGTGGTGTGAATAGCTTTTCCCACAGAGAAACAGTGAATAGAGGCCAAGTGAGGTGGTGAATGGCTCTAATCCCAGCACTGAGGAGGCCAAGGCCAGAGGATTGCTGCAAGTTTGAGGCCATCCAGGGCTACAAAGTGAGTTCAAGGCCAGCCTGAACTGCACAGTAAAATCCTGTCCCAAAAAGACCAATAAAAGCAAGAAACAATGATTAGAGAAAGATGACATACCACATGAATTGTCATCTTTAATTGAGAAAGTAAAAAACTGTCTAGCTACATTTCTCTCCCAAACTACAAACTTGGTAGTTACTGAGTCTATAGGCAACATATTCAAAGCTGAGAAGATTAAAAATTTAAAAATAAATAAAAGAAGTCCTCAGGCCCAACTAAGTGAACCCTGCTACATACAGGCTAATCTATAGCAGTGATACTGCTTGACTCTAGGAGGCTGGAAAACCTCCTAAATAAACCCACTCTGAACAGTTACTTCAAGTAGTCTTTTTCCAGTTTCTGACTTCTGACTAAAGATAGTATTTTGTTAATTCTATTTAAAAAACCTTATTAAAAGCTGTTTTATTTACAGTGCCAACTTTAAAAGCTCACTAAAATTAATGGGACAATAAACTAGGTGGAAATCACTTTACAAAATAAGAGAAGACTCAAACTGTCAGATTTCTGCAGAAATCTCACAATTCAGAAAGAAAACCAACAACTTTTGCTCAGACTAGAAGATATTCAGCCATTAGTTTAGAATCTGTACTCCACATATGCAATGAGGACAATATTGTACTAATACAATTAATTTTATGCTGCATTTGTCTGTTCTTTGTCTAGTATTAACAGTTATAAACAAAGCAGTGAAATTAGTATTTGGAATAATCCTCATTGTGTTTCAGTGTCAGGCATATTTCACTTCTATTCACACCATTTGTTTTCCTTATATACCTGGGTTTCTACCTCTTCAGTGAAATCACTGTTGATATTGAAGGTCTTGGGAATCTTCTAAGAAGCCTTCCCATTGATCATATTGGTAACAGTCTCATATATAGCATCAAGTAAACTTTTCATGTCTAGGTAGTTTGCTGTCAGAATAACTTTTAAAAGTTTTCCTTGGTCAACTTTTAAGAATTCTTGGTCCCAAACAGGGAGCTCATCTGTTCACTTTTCTTTGTTCTTGTTATCCTCAGGAGGAGAAGGAGTAGTGTCATCCTTGTGGTGAGTACACTACTGAATGACTTTTTAAAAAATTGCTCCATTAACATTTGGTAGAGGAATTGGATCATCATCTCCTTCATTGTCCATCCCCAGATCTTCCCACATGGTCTTGATTATCACAGATTGTTTGGCAAGTTCAACATCAACTTCAAATATCTCTCCATCAATAACTCTGCAACTTAAGTAAAGGTATAGTTTTTGGTCTCTAGAAAACTGTGGGCTGGAGGTATATGGGAACAAGAAGATGTTCCCATATGCAGAAAAAAGGCAGAAGCTGTGCCCTTTTTATCACTGTAACTTTATAGTATAATTTGAAATCTTAGATTGCGATGCTTCCTATTTTGCTTTTGCTATTTTGAGTTTACTTTGTTTCAAAATGAATTTTAGAATTGTTTTGTTGAGTTTTATGAGGAATACTGTTTGTATTTATATTGAAATTGCATTAAATCTGTAAATCAAATGTGGCCATTTTGACAATTTTGGTTCTACATATCCGGAAACAGGTGCTATCTTTCCATTTTCTGGTATCCCCTTTAATCTTCTTCAGAGTACTATAGATTTCATTGCAGAGATTTTTCACTTGCTTGGTTAGTTTAACACCTATGTAATGTTTCTTGATGTGCTCGTGAATGGTATTGTTTTCCTAATGTATTTCCCAGGAAGTTCATTGTTGGTGTACAGGAGCCCTACTGATTGTTGTGTGATTTTGTTTCCTGATATACAACTACATTTGGTTATTAATTCCAAGAGTCTTTTGTAGGAATATTTTGGATCTTATATATAGTGGAGTCGTCTGAAAATAATGAAAATTTGGTTTCTTCCTTTTCTATGCCTATTCCTTTTATTTACTTTTCTTGCCTGATTTCCTTGGCTCATGTTTCTAGTACTATGTTGAATAGGAATGGTGACATCAGACATCCTTGTCTTTTTCCTGATTTTAGAGCAAAAGCTTTAATTTTTACCCATTTGATATAATGTTAGCTGCTGGTATTTCTTAAATGGCTTTTATCAGAAGGAAACAAAGCCTTTCTCTATCTATCTATTATCATGAATGGATGCTGTACTTTTTTTTCAAAAGCTTTTTCTACATTTGTTGATATGATCATGTGGTTTTTGTGTCTACTTCTGTTTATGTGGCATATTACATTTATTGATTTGTATATGTTGAACTGTCCTTGCAACCATGGATTGAAATGTCCTGTGTCGTGATGTATAATCCTTTTGATGATTTGTTCCATTGCCAATAACTTATTGTGGATTTTTTGCATCTGTGTTCATTTAAGAGATTGACCTGTAGCTTTCTTTTGTAATTGTGTCTTCAGCTGGTCATGGGATCAGGATGATGCTGGCTGCCAGAAGTGAGTTTGGAAATACTCTTTCTCTTTCATTGAAGAATATTTATGTGATATCTTTCTTAAAGCTTTTGTAGAACTCAACACGGAGTGTGTAAACTCTTGGCTTTCTTAGGTGGTAGATTTTTTTTAAGTACTGCCTCAATTTCATTGCTTATTATCAAAGTGTTCAGAATATTTGTGTCTTTGTTCAGTGCTGGTCATTTGTGTGTGTTTTGAAATCTATCCATTTCTTCAAGAGTTTTCAATTTGCTGGAGTGTAATTTTTGCAGTAATTACTATTTTCTGTATTTCAACATGTCTGTATGATTTTACCTTTTTCATTTCTAATTTCATTGATGTCTTTTCTCATTTTCTTTTTTAAAGTTTGGCTAAGGTTGTGTCTTTTCTAAGAACCATATCTTTGATTTTTTAATTCTTTGTATTGTATTATAGTTTGACTTTCATTAATTTCTGCTCTATCTTTATGATTTCCCTCTTTAAATAAGTTTTGAATTTGAATTGTTGCTTTTCACTTATCTTGTGGTTCATCATTATGTTATTTCTTTGAGCTTACTCTGTTTTTCTAATGTGAGCACTGATTGCAACAAGCTTCCCTCTTAGTATTGCATTTGTTTTATCCCATAGGTTCCAGTGTGTTGTACTTGCATTGTCATTTGATTCCGGAAATTGTTTAATTTCTTCTTTGATTTTTCTGACCCATCGAATAGCACATTATTAAGTCACCAGTTGTAAACAAATTTTCATTGCTTTCTTTTTTGATTGATTTTTAGTTTCAATGCACAACAGTCTGTTAGTATACATGGAGTGATTTCAATTCTTTTGTAGTTATTTTAAAAGGCTTTGTGGTCTAAGACATGATCTGTCTTGAAGAAAGTTCCATATGTTGCTGAGAAATATGTGTATTCTTTTTAGTAAGGTACAACATTGTGGATATCTATTAAGTCAGTTTGTTCACAGATGGTTCATTTCTTTCTTTTCTTTTTTTTTTGGTACTGGGGATCGAACTCATGACGTCATGCTTGCCAGACAGGGGCTTATGCCACTGAGCTAAATCCCTGGCCCAGATGGTTCATTTCTGGTATTTCTTTGTTGTTCTTTTGTGTAGTTGATTGTTTTGTGTAGTTGATCTCTCTCTTTGTGAAAGTGGAGTATTGATGTCATTTATGATTGTGTTGTGTTCATTTAATTTCATATTCAACAGTATTTGTTCTATACATTATGTGCTCCATTATTTCATGCACATATAAGTGTTATCTTTTCTTATTGGATTGTTCTTTGCATGTAGTGACCTTCTTTGCCTTTTCTGATCAGTTTTATCTTGAGGTTTTCTTTGTCTGAATGTAAAATTGCTGCTGCTTTTATTGTCCTGTACACAAAATATTAAATTCCATCCTTTGATTTTAGTCTATAAGTATGTTTTTCAATTAGATGGGTTTATTGAATGCAAAAGACTTTTGTATTTTTTGATGCTATCTTCCAGTTTGTGTCTTTTAATTGGGGTGTTGAGGTAATTACATTGAGAGTTACTACTGCAAACTATTGATTTATTCCTGACATTGCATTCTTTTTCTGTTGATGATTCCTTTATTTTACCTTTCAGTTTATCCATTTTTCTTCCTGATATATTCACTCTATCTGAATTATTAGATTTGTTGGCTTCATTGTCTCTAAAATATACTAAGTTCTTTAGTATATTTTGGAATGCTACTTTGGTGTTTATGTGTCTCTTAAATTGCTATTTTTAATAGAATTCACCTATTTTATCTAGTTTGAAAGAAAGCTTTGCAAGATATATTAATCTGGATAGGAAGTTGCTTGCTTTTTTTGGCCTGAAATAGATCCTCTTTTGGCCTTTAAAGTTTCTTCTGAGAAGTCTGCTGTAATTCTAATTTACCTTTATATGTGATTTTTTTGCTTTTCTCTGACAGTTTTTAATATTGTCTTTTTTTTTGGAAAACTGGAATTTTGACTAAGATGTGACATGGGGAGCTGCTATTTTCATCATGGTAATGTTCTGTAAGCCTCACTTACTCGTATGTTGGGATTTTTCCTCATCCTTAGAAAGTTTTCCATGATTTTTGCAAACAGATATTTTATTCCATGTGTGTCATGACCTGGTTTCTTTTTAACTATAATTGATCTACTATGTGTTGGATAATTTTTTCCTTTTCTCTTATTGGTTTTAAGGCCTCTCTGAGTAATTTGTTGTGATTTACCATTTTTGCTTGATTTTGTAAATCCTGCCTTCACATTGGTAGCTTCTTTTTTTTTACAGTGGGAATTGAACTCAGGACCTTTTACTTGCCAGGCAGGTGCTGTGCCACTGAGCTATATCCCTGGCACATATTTGTCATTTCTGAAATTTATAAAATCTACACAGTTTTTATTTCCAGTATTTATGTGTGACATTTTTTATGGACTCTATATCTTTAGTATATTTGTCATTTGTGTTTTGAAACATTTCGGTCAGTTTCTCCCCCATCCACATTGACCAGTTTGTATGATAGTTCCATGAAATTTTAGGTCATGTCTTCTTTGAAGTTGTCAAATTTCTTTACTTATTCTTTAATAAATACATAAAGTCCCACTACCAATCCCCATTAGTGCCCCCTGGATCTGCCTTGGGAGAGTTGGGAGACCTTGGGGGCCTTTTGTTACTCTGTTTTTCATCTATCTATCTATCTATCTATCTATCTATCTATCTATCTATCTTCATCATGATCATCATTATCTATCATCTAGCTATCATCATCATCATTGTCTATCATCATCATTATCTATCTCTCTATCAATCATCTATCTGTCTATCTATTATCTGCCTATCTAGGTGCTGGTGGTTGATCTCAAGTAGAATGAGGAGTTATTATTGATGAGATCTTTTTCATTAGATTCTGCCTTCCAGTTATGTGTTTGTGGCTTTATTTGTCTTAAGATCATGTTCATCCCTTCAGATATTCTATTTAAATGGCTTGCACCCTAGAGGAGAATCATTACTGGTTATAACAGCATCAACAGATAGAATCAGATATCACTTATATGCATTAAAACTTGCATTTACACTTTTGCTCTTTAATAGTACCCTCATTAGCCTACATCATATTTTTATTAGTAGTCTGCAATGTGAAATAAGAAGGGAAAGGAAGGTTTTGAGGGATGGGTTAAAGTGGGGTGGAAGTCAGTAGGCTGCTCCTCTACTAAGTAGATAGAAGTAATAATTGGTAAAAATGTATATAGGGAGTCACACTTTGTTGGAGGTCTTTTATAATTAGAACACAGGACTAGTTTGAGAATTTTAAGAAGACATTTGTGGGGGCAGGGCAGGATGTAGGAGGAGGGAGGTATAATTTGGAAAATTTTAAGGTTGTCAAAATCTATTGATATATTTGTGTACCTAAATGGTGGAGAAGAGGCAAGGGACAACAAGGGACTAGATAAAATAACAAAGCATAAAAAGAGTAGAATAGTGAGGTTAGAAGGTTAATACATGAGAAAATAGAAATATTAAGAGAACAGAATATAGGAAAAGAAAATTGTAAAGAATTTAATATGTGGGATAAACAAGTAAAAAATAAGAAAAGGGTATTGAAACAGAAGCTCGAAATGAAGAAAAATAGAAAAGAGAAATAACAACTACATCAAAGAAAAAAAAGCAAGCAAAATAAAACAAAACAAAAGACAAAATCCAGTGGTAACGCAGATCAAACACTCTGAGATGCTGCTAGTGCAATTTCCATGTGACTGCTATGCCATAAAGCTGAAGTGTTCACATAGTTTCCTTTTTGCCTTAGTCATGGTCTGTTTGCAGGTGGTTACACCAATTTCTCCTGTATCTGTAGGTTGTTTACTGACCTGTGTTGGGAGATGTCAGTTACTTTGAGCCTAACTCCTTAAGGCAGGCAATTCTTTGAGCATGGTCTTTTGCCTCTTTCTCAAGATTTGACCTCATGAATTAATTTGAGAAGAGAAGGATGCACAATAATTTTTCTGATGCTGAGTTTTCCTGTGACTCCCGCTCTCTTCATGCTGGGCAAACCTCTGTTCTCTCACTTCAGATATTTTCTGCTTAGTTTATTGCCAGAAATTCTCTGCCCTAGCCTGTCCCATCTTTTTTAGTTGTTGTTGTTGGGTCCTGGATTGGCCCTCTGTCAGGAATTCTCCTTTTTAGTAAGCAGAATCTCACATGGTCCTGGGGATTGTTTTAGGGACTCTTTCAGTCCCAAGTGTAATGGTGGTCACTGTTCAGAATTTTCTCCTGAGACTTTTCTGTTATTTTGTAAATGATAGGGAAGAGCTCACTCTGGGCCAGTTGATGTAGCTCACTCTTTTCCCTCTGTCTTCAAGAATGTGATCTGTGGTGGGTACCTGTCATTTGCCATGCTTATCCTGTCTCTCTGCTTAGAGAGGTGGCCTCCATTGCTCATGGTGAGCACCACAGAGAATACTACAGTAGGTGCAGCATTCTCCAATGTTTGAGGGGCAAAGGGAAGAAGGGGTCCATATATACAAGTTCTGTCCCAGGAGTCTAGCCTCTGTAGCATAGGTTTATTCCTTCAGGCTATTTGGAAGGCTTTCATGTGGATGTTCCACAGAGGGAGTAGGGGTAAGAACAGTTGTGGCAGCACTGTTTCCTCTTTTCAATTGTCCAGATATTTGGCTTGATCTGTATGTATCATCTTTTAGGTTAATTTTCCACTTTAGAGTGTGAGTACCTTCCCTGTTACAGAGGGCCTGTGTTTTCAAAGAATCTTCTCTGAGGATCTCTGACATGACTCCTCCTCTAGCCAGCCATGTTGAATCTTACTCTATATTTTTGAGTAAGTGTCTTCCGTCTAGTATCTGGAGTCTTGGAAACCAGTAAGTCATGGTTTTCTCTGCATAGTTTTATGGCCTGTGGGTTTATGAAGTGTCTCTGCTCAAGGGCCCCTTCTGTCCATTACATGCCAGGCTATGGCAACTTTTCAAACTGAAGTGTGTTATTGCTCACACTGGCAGATGGGGAAAACATTCAGACCACTTGCCTTTGCTAGATATAGACAATAAGGCAGGGGTTAAAGCAAACCACTGGAGTTAGTGCCATCACTTTTAGGAAGCTGTACTCACTGAGCCTGACTTCTCACCATGGAAGACAGGGCCCATGTCCTTCCTGGGTTGAGCTTGAACTTCGGTGGGTGTTTATTTCTATCTAGTACCTTCTTTGTGGCTGTCTCTTGTGGCAGTCTCTTACCTAGTCACTGTGGTAGAGTAACACTGGACACCTGATATGAAGTTGTTCTTTATGTGAGTCTTTAACAATTAACTATTTCTTACAATGACTCTTGACTAAACTCTCTCCAGTGCAGTGGATATTGCCCTGGATTTCTTCTCTATCACTAGCCTGCCATGCAGAAGTCATTTTCACTGTAAACTCCTACTTTGTTTTTTGTAGTTTATAATATCCATGAACTTTTCATGGGTCTAACAGTCTTGGGCTGTTGTGTTATTTTTCCCTGGATCTGTTGACATTCTGGGGCTTATTTTCTTTCTGAGAGTGTTGGCTGTACCCATAATCAGGTTGGTTGGTGGGCCACTGTCTCTGTTGTCATGTACTGAAGGTGGGGTTGGAGTTGGCAGATGGCCATGACCAGGGCACAGAATTCATCAGCACAAAGTATGCAGGAGAGAACATTCCCATCTCCCATCCATCCATAGGCATGGTTTCCACCTGTAGGCTCAGCTTAAGAGGTCTAGTGTGGATGGAAAACATGTGCACCTAGGAAAATTCTCACTGTAGGTCCATCCTGTTCTGCAAACAGCTTCAGAGTAAACCTTCTTGACATTCCTCAGTGCTCCTCAGATTCTTGTTTTGGAGTTCAGTACTCATTCTCCAGAGGCTGTCTAATGGCAAAACCTACTCCACTGGAGCTGTATGCCACAAACCCAAAACCCAGGGTTGCAGAAAACAAAAATCTCAAGTGGTACTTCTAATTTGAAGTGTTCTCTGATCCTATGTTGTATTGCATCATTAATTCATGTATTTAGCAAATATATTCCAGTCTATATTAAAGACCCAGTGGGTTTTTATGGTTCTTTATTATGCACTATACCCTTCATTATTTGTACTATGTTTATCTCAAAAGATTGTATTAAAGATTTTACCTGCCTGCCCATCCCATCACTGCTGTGATCAAAGATTGTGTTTTATTTATATTGTACTTGCAGTACTTAATACCTTCCCTAACATTAAGTTAATGTTAAATGAATATTAGCTTACATTATTGTTCTTGAGGGAAAGAAAAATTTATGTTTTAGGACTTACAGGTCAATGATAAACATTTAGAATGGCTAGTGAAGAGCAGGTATAATAGAAGGTGTTGGTAGCTGAGGCTAAATAGACAGGTAAAAAAGACTATGAAGAGTCTTTTATGCTATCTTAAGACATTTTGATTATATAGATAGTAATGTGTTACTCAAGATTCTATGCACAGAAGAGGCATGATGGGAAGGTAGCTGGAAGGAGTGTAGGAGAGGAGACTTCAGTTAATCAGGTGTGGTGGGTCAATTAGGAATTATTTTAATAATATAGATGAGGTATCAGGTAGACCTGAACAAAGACTCTGGTGCAGATATAACATTATTTATTCACTACAAATCATGATTTTTGAGCATTTTTCTGGAAAATTATTTTACCAGAAAATTTTTACATGCAGCTAAGTTTAAAGGCTGTTTTACCTAGAAAAAACTTTATCATCATTCCTGAATAAAATACATCATCTCCTTGCTGCCAGCAATACTTTGTCTCCTGACAACCTGTTTACTTACTTGCAAATTATGCTGGATTTTAAAATTTTGTGATTGCAGCAATATGTCTGGCCAAACTCACAATTGCATTTCTCTGCATTTCATATTAATAAATCTCCAGAATATTTAGTGTTTGCGTGAATAAACAATGTTATATTTCAATAATTTGTGTGGCAGATATTTTCTACAGCAACTCTAAAGTTGATGAATGTATATGCTTCATGCATTTTAAGAATCCATGGAATGAATCAAAATTGCAATCCAATTATCACAAAAGCCACATATGTTTTCAGCTCTTGAAGGAGAATAAAAAATAGATTATTCCTCTGATTAAGACATAAAGGAAATATTTTGAGATAAAATTTTTATTTTTTTCATTTGTCTTCCATGCAAATATGAAGACTACAACTTTATTTGCATTTTAAGTATAGTATGAGAAGCAAGAGACCTGAAAATCTTAGCCAACATTTTACAATAGTACCCTTTCATTATTTTGATTTGAAGAAGAAATAAAAATTACTAGGGAAAAATGAGGGTTCTCCAACTTTTTCCCATTGCTAACATGCCTGTCAATATAGACTACTTCCTCTAAAATAGATGCGTATATTTACATCTCTATAAAATATATATAAAGTAGACATATTAAAAGAATGTTTGTAAAAAATGTATAACATAGTTGTGCTTATTATCTTCTGCTATTTAACAAATGGCCCCAAAACTTAGTAGAAATTTAATAGTTTAAAACAATGTATATTTATTATTGTATCCAGTTACTATGGATCAGAAATCTGAGAGAAGCTTAACATGGTGGTTCAACCTTAGGGTCTCTCTTGAAGTTGAAGTTAAGATGTTGACCTAGGCTACAGTTTTCTGAAGGCTTGACGAGGATACATTTCCTACATAGCTCACTTACATGCTTGGAATGTCAAATGCTGGTTGTTTTCAGGTGACTTCCTTTGGGCCACTTGAGTATCCTCATGGCATGGGAGCTGACCTCCTCCAGAGCAAGTGAAGAGAAAGAATGAGTAAAGAAGCTGCAACAATGTATTTATGCACCAGTTTCAAAATTCATACATCTTACAGTTGCCCTCTTCTGTTCTTCGGGATCAGGTGATTTAAGTATAGATCATACTCCAGTGCAATGATAGTTAAATAGTTAGGCTCTACTCTTTTTATTTTTATTTCTTTTCACAGTGTTGGAGATTGAACCCAGGTCTTTGTACATGCTAGGTGAATGTTCTACCGCTGATCTATATCTATCCTTTAAATAGAAAAGTATCAAAGAATTCATAGACATATTTTTGAATCATCATGATGGCAAAATGCTTATGCAGTAAATCTTACTGAAAAAAGTCAAATTCAAAATTAATATGATTACACTTGTGCTAGGAAAAAACCTTTAAATTTGAAAGATAAGAAAATGTGAATAGACTAATAACCATATGAGGGATTTGTTATAAAAGAACTAAAACTTATGAGTGAGGGGTAAAATTATTTGAAAAACAGGGCTGTAAAATAGAGCACTTTTAACAAAAAGTAAAGAAAGTTTTTAAAAGGGTTTAGGTTGTCAATCAGGGAGTGGGGAGCATCCAGAATCCAGAGGCTGAGGCAAAGTATCAAAATGAAGGGCAGACAATGGTAAGAAGATCTGGGAAGCAAGGCAAATTTTGCCCTGGTCAAGAGGCTACATGTGATTTACTTTTTACACGTTTTCTTTTACCTCCCTCCAAGCTCTCTTTGATTTAAGGGTTTGTGTTGAAAAGTTTGCCATGATTTGGATGGGCTTTCCTTATAGATGATCTGTTTTCTTTTTCTCTAACAGCTTGTAATTTTCTTTTCTTGTGCCGAATTTCTGGAATCTCGATTATTAAATGTCTTGGTGTGGTTTTATTTTGGTCATGGCTGTTTGGAGTTCTATATGCTTCATATATTTGTATGTCAAATTCTTTATCCACACTTGGGATGATTTTGCTATTATTTCTGTGAAGAATTTTTTAATGTCATTTGAGCTGTCTCCAGCTTTCACATTGACCTAAATCTTATGTTATTTTTTGCTTCTTCTTGTAGTGGTTGGATTGATTTTTCATGGTCTCATGCTATGTTAAGATATATCTTTCTTTTCATGATCACTAGCTGCAATTCAAGACTGAATTCAAGATTTGATATTCTATCTTCCCTTTTATTCAATCAGTATCGTATACTTTCAGTGCATGTTTTAAACTCTTGAATTTCTGTTTGGATCTGTTTCATGGATTCCATTTCTTTCCTATGTTGGGCATTTTTTATTTCTATCATTTTTCTAAGTTCATCTATTGTTTTATCATGTCTTCTCTAACATCTTTGATTTTAAGCATCATTTCTTTTTGTACCTGAGAGATTATTTTCTCTATGGCCTTTCCGCTTGTTTTTTTTTTCAATTCTCTTGCTATCATTTCAGAACGTTCCAGTGTTTGAATTCCAAATTTATCTATATCATTGTGCCCTGGGTTTGTCCTGGGTGGGCTGGGGGTCTGCGGTTGCATTTTGCTCCTGTGTCTTGTCACTTTCTATTTTCTCTTTTCAATTTCATTTTATTTTTTCTATTGATGCTTGCCAATTTCTTATGATATGTAGCTTTATCACTACTACTGAAGCCTCCCTAGGAGATGCCTGTTCTTCAGGAATGTCCTCTCGATGTAGGTGATTCTAGATAGCTATCCCAAGAACCTACCTTCACAATTTGTAAAGGATGAAAAGTTACTATTTGGGTCAGCACCCAATACTTTGGTACTGGGCTGTGATGGTGATTAAGGCCTCATACTATACAAGGGAGAAAACTGTTTATAACATGTATGACATCCTGGCTAAAGTAGTAAAGTTCATAATAACAATGGTATTAAGCACAGCTTAATTACTGACACACTATGATAACCATTAACCTGCCACCTCTGACCACAGGAACAAATTCTAATGTTATATAACAAAATCAAACTTATTATGTGCTTGTATGCAATGATTTTACCTTTAGTGGAGTAATTTTACCCTTCTCTGTGGAGGAGGGAGGCTTAAGATGGGTAGGGAAGAGAGTAAAGTGATGAATGATGTCAAATATAGTAGAGTCAAAGTGGGAGGTCAAAGGATGATCACCCTGAGTTTTGGGAAACTGGGGAACATAGGAGGGAAATAATGAAATAGAATACAAAGGAGTAATCAGAAAGGGAAGAGACAATGTTTACTCACCTGAAAATTTTAATTCAAGAAGTAGTTGATAAAAGAAAGAGGATCAGTAGAAGAAAACAAAGAAGAAAGGTAAGAAACCTAAACAGTGAAAAAAGGAAAGAAGAAATAGGAGAACAAAAAGAAGAAGAAAAGAAAGAAAAGGAGACCAGAAAAAAAAAACCCCAAATAAGCACAAAATACAAAACGAAACAAGACATCCAGCCAGACAGGAAAGGGATAGCCAATCTGATAAACAAATAAAAAGTAGTAAAATACCTCTGGTGTTACAGTTCTATGATAGTGTCCATGTCAGATCCCAGAAATGTGCTGGATTCTCCAGTCAAGTTTGTCATGGGATTTGTGTTGGTTATGCAGCTGATCTTGGACTTTGGATGTGGGGGACAGGACTGGTCTTCTGTTGGGGGAGTTCTCCAGATCCCAACTGCTGGCTCCTTGCTGCTGCTTCAGACACTGCCATGTTGCTGGTCTCACTGATTACTTTGCCCTCCAAAGGCATATGTGTGTCAGTGTGCCCAGGTGGCTGTCCTGCATCTCAGTGTTACATGTGCTTTGTTAAAAAATTAATTTCAGGACAGGAAAAATTAGATTCTACAGAAAACAAGGTGAGTTAATTAGCATGGAAGAAGGACTATAAGGTAGAGTAGAACTGAATTTTGGCGTTAATGTTTTATCATTAAACAGAGTGTATTCTCCATGTTTGGCCTATCATATCCATCTTATCTTTATTCTACCTTTATACGTTGAGTTATATTTTCATTCTTCTGCCTTTTGGGTTGGGTTTTCTACTTCAGCTACAAGGAACGACTATAGTCAAATCTCCAGCTTCCTGAACCTGGAACTTTCAGGTGAGAGGATACAGATATTGCAGGGGAAGGGTGGAGTAATTGTCCCATGTGGACTCAAATGAAATTAGAGATCATGTTCCTGAGGTGGAAATAGGGAAATTATGACAAACAATGGAGACAATCACTTAAAATTAGAAATCACTGCTCCTTAACAGTCAAAGCACAAATCCCAAAGATAAACAGTGACACCTGATCCACTTTCTGATAAATTGCTTTGCAGCTTTTAACATGCAGTGTTTGCTTTCATTGAATCAGACAGAGTATAGCACATTCTTAACACAGGCAGACTCACCTAAGTACCCTCCAGGGAGAAGATAAAGTCTTGAAAACAAGTTGAATGTTACCTTCCCAATAAACTATTATTTGTATTGAAAAGTCACTGTGTAGTGTATAAACTGATTAGTCAGCATCTCAGTGGAATGGTAGCTATTTCAGGACAGTCAGCACCCTTAAAATATCTCTGCCTCAAATGCTGCAATACTGTATTACAGTTCACTTAATACTTTTGATGATGCCAAGAAATCTCCCAGATTTGCTTTGCCTCTTTAACCATGATTCCTCCTTACCTTATTATTCTTCCAAGTATAATATACTCACTTATATGCATTTTTAAAGATAAATTTCTTTATCTTATAATTAGAATGCATTGAGTTTATTAATTTTGGCAAAATTAATATTTTTTAATATGCTACCTTTCCATTCATCAACATGAACATGATCTAGCTTTGCATATGTTCAGATTTTACATCGTTTAATAATATTTTATATTTTATATAAGTTTGATTTTCTTGTTATATTTATTCCTAAGCACTTTTAACACTTATTTCCATTTGAAGATTTTAAAATACCATTCTCTATTTTTAATGAGTATAGGTAAAACATAGAAAAATATTATTCTATCTACATTATATTCCACACATTACCAATTACTTTACTAATATTACTAGATTTCCCCACAGATGTCTTTGTTTCCAAGTCATTTAGTTATATCAACAAATAAAAATATGTTTGTCTTTTTCTGGTCTGATGTTTGTATAATTTATTTAATTGTCTTGTATTTATTAGAACTTCTGAACCAGTACTATTTAGTATTGGTGGTAGCTGATAATATTGCATTTTTTATTAGTACACATTTGGGGTATATAATGCTCACATTCTTTTGTGGAGTTGGTACATGTACATAGAACATCTTAATTCCATTTTTAGCATTTCTCTCCCATCACTCCTCCTTCCCTCCATCTCTTGATCACCTTTCCATTTAAGAAAGATCTATCTCCCTACTTCCTGCTATCTATCTTTTATTTTTCTATTTATTGATAATTTGGGTTTCTTATAGAAAAAATGAAATATTTTAGCTTGTGTATCTCTATTTCACTTAATACTATGATGCCAATGTGCATTCATTTTTTTTACAAATCACTCAAGTTTGTATTTCTTCAGAGTAGTACTCCACTGAGTATAAATATCACATTTTTTATTCATTCATCTGTTGATGAACATATAGACTGTCTCCAAGAATTGTGCTATTGTAAACATGGCTATTCATGTATCATGGTAATATGATGTTTTTATCTGTTTTGGGAAGATCCTAAATGAGGAATAGCTGAGTCAAATGGAATTTCTAACTTTAGTTTTTTGAAGACTTTCCATACTAATTTACAGAGTGTTTGTACTAGTTTACATTCCCACTACCAATTTAGAAGGATTGTTTTTCCCTGCAACCTTGTCAGTGTTTGTTAGTATTAAAGTTTTTGATGATAGTCATTCTTTCTGGGATAAGATGGAGTCTCAGTGTTATTTTAATTTGCATTTCTCCAATAACTAGTGATGTTGATCATTTCCTTATGTATTTATTGGTTATTTGTACTTCTGTGAAATGTCTATTCATTTAAGTTGCCAATGTTTTGATTAGATCTTTTATTCTGGGGGGCTAAGTTTTTGAGTTCTTTATATATTCTAGATATTCTTCCTCTGTTTGAGGGGTAGCTAGAAAAATTATTTCCACTTCTTAGGTTGTCTTTTCACTCTTTTTTGGTTGCTTTTGCTGTGAAGAAGCTTTTTAAAAATTTGACAAGATTCCATTTGTTGATTGTTAGTGCTATTTCCTATGTAACCAAGTTTCTGTTCAGAAAGTCTTTTTGTACATCTGTACTTAGTACTGTACTTTGTACATCTTACTTTTCCTAGTTTTTCTTCCTTCAGTTTAAGTATTAATGCTTTAACATTTAGTTCTTTTGATAAAATTTGATTTTAATTTAATGCATGGTGAAAGATATGGGTTTAGATGAACTCTTCTGCGTGTGGATATCCAGTTTTCCCACCACCATTTATTAAAGAAGTTATCTTTGCTCCAGTGTATGTTTCTGGTCCCTTTGTCAATGACCAAATAGTTGAGTGTGCTTGGGGTTGTTTCTTCAGTCTTTTTTCTGTTACCTTGATTTTCATGTCTGCTTTTGTGCCAATGCCATGGTGTTTTTATCACTGTAGTTTTGTAATGTAATTTCAAGTCTGGGGTTGTGCTGCCTTCCACTTTGCTCTTTTTACTCAGATTCTGGATGTCTTCTCATTCCATATGAATTTTATGATTGTTTTCTCTAGATATGTGAAGAATGCTGTTAGTATTTTGGTTTGGATTGCATTCAATCTGTATATCAATTTTGCAAGTATGGCCATTTTGATTACATTAGTTCTGTCTATCCAGGAACAAAAGTTATCATTCCATTTTCTGATGTGCTCTTTGATTTCCTTTTTTTCAGAGTGCTTTTGTTTTTGTTGTAAAGGTATTTCACATCCTTAGTTTTGTTAACTCCTAAGTATTTAATTTTTCTTGAGGCCATTATAATTTATTTCTTAGTGGGTTCATTATTAGTGTACAGGAATGTTATTGGTTTTTGTGTGCTAATTGTGTACCCTGCTACATTAATGAATTTAGTTATTATTTCTGAAAATCTTTTGGTGGATTTTATGGGGTCTTCTATGTAGAGGATCATATCATCTGCAAATAATGATAATTTGACTTTTTCATTTCTATTATATATCCCTCATTCCTTTTTCTTACCTAATTGCTCTTGCTAATGTTTCAAGTACTGTGTTGCTAATGTTTCGAGTACTATGTTGAATGCAAATGGTGCTCATGGACATCTTTGTCTTTTTCCTGATTTTAGAGTGAAAGGTTTCAGTTTTTATCTCATTTAATTTGATGTTGGTAGTATGTTTGTCATAAATGGTTTGAATTAGATTGCAATAAGTTATTTCTACACTTATTTTCTTAAACAATTTTTACCATGAAAAGATGTTGGACTTTGTCAGAAGCTTTTTCTGTGTCAGATAATCATGTGATTTTATATCTGTTTCTATTTGTGATGTATTACATTTATTGATTTGCATATATCGAACCATCCCTGCATCCCCAGAATGAAACCTACTTGATCATGATGTATGAAATTTTTGATGATTTAATTCATTCTGTTTGCCAGTTGATCATGTCTTTCAATTTTCTTTTAATGATAATATGTTTACCTCTTCAAAAATTCTTGTAAGATTAATCCTTTCTCTCTTCCATCATTGCCAAACTCAAAGTTCTCTTAAGTCTCAAATCATTAGTGATGGTATATTATGGATAATTGGTTGTTTTTAATAATCCCCAATCTGTGTCTTTTCTATTATATAATGTATAAATATAAAAGTAGTTAAAAACATGGGCCTAGATCCTAACTGCAAAGGATCCACCACTCATTTGCTGTGTGACTTTGGGAAAATCATTTAACTTTACAGCACCTGTTTTGTCATCTATAAAATGATAATATTAGGGATTGTCTTGTAGGGCTGTGAACATTGAAAAGGAATCTATATTAAATGATCAAAAAACATTCAGTAAATGTTAGCTATTAGTACGAGAAGCTACATCAGTAGGACTAGTATATGTAGAGGAAATAGCAGCAGGTGTGTGAATAGTCTTAGAACCTGTGGTTGGTTGGTTGGTTGGTTGGTAGACTCAGCAACCAGAAGCTTGTTAGAGTTATAAAACCTTGATCCCCACCCAAGACCTACTGAGTTAGAACCCCTAGAGGTGAGGCTTCACTTATCTGTAATTTAACAGACCATCCAGGTGATTCTTGTGTCAAAGTCTGAGAAGATCAATTCTCTAGAATCTTGCCAAATCTTGGGTGACTTGTAATAAACTGTTTTAAAAAGAAGCAGAGTCTACTTTTAGGTATAAAAATTTAAAGAATACTGACTTAATTTCCATTTGTGTTGCTTAATGCTTAAAATCTTGAATCACTGGTTATTCATTTCATTTTTTTATACTCTTTTTATTTAAAGAAAAAAATGAAACAGAAAGAAGGTAGAAATAATACAAAATTTCAAAAAACAAAAACCTGTAAGAAATCACTAGCTGACAATTACATATTTTCCTCCTAGAAGTAGTGGGAACATAAATCTTGACACGACTAAATCTAAGCCTCACTTTGTCAACCTATAAAAGCAAAAAGATAATTTTTTTATTTTAAAGAGAATAAAAGAAAAGACAGATCTAAGCAAATCAGTACAGAACAATGTAAGCAACACAGCACTTCACAACAAGACAATTGGATATTAACAGTAGCTATCATAATGTCTCTTTCTTTGAAATAGTTGAGCTTAGCTTTACACACAATAGTGTCAAACATAACAAAGTAGAATAAACAACTCAAGAGAATGGAAGTATTCCAAGACATTCTGAACCATATAACCAAAGATGAACAAT